>JZKD02S2168855.1:305639-359391 GCA_000966675.3 Picea glauca | reverse complement strand
TCATGGATGGTCACCTTATGTTCCCTATATATGGAACACTCATCATTATAATAATATATCTAATATCCATCATATCTAGTATGAAGAAAAACCAACATGGTATCAAAGCAGGACTCATAGGGCCCAGGATCCTGAAAGAAAGTTGCCTCTTGTTCAACGAACAATTCATTGGATTCAAACACTCTCTCCATTGGATTCAAACACTCTCTCTAGTATCTCTGGACACAGATGCCAGTGCAATTTGAGGCACCGAGATTTGGAGTTGACACACTAAATTATGAAGAGTGGTCAGTGTTAGCTGTAGCACCTGGATCAAGATGTAAAAGCCATTATGGATCAAGGAGATCATGTGCATGATGAGATATGCATTGCTGATCAAATATATACTGAGGATCTTATTGGCTCTAGTTCCCACAGAGATATTTTGACTTCTTCATCGAGTTTTTTGTTTATGGTCATGCACGTCTCCTCCAGATTCGACATCATTTCTGTTCATGATGGAATTGCAGCGCAAACACTTGTATGATTCTTCCTCTTATTGGATTTATGCAAGAACGCTAGACGACAAGAAGGTGCAGTCATTCCATTTTCTCGACATACAATAGCACAAACATGAACAAAGTTATGTGTCTCCCCCTCCTTATCCTTTTGACAAACTTGCAGATTATGCCACAGCAGATTCTGCATCGCGTCGGAATGAGCTGAAGGGAATTGCAGGCCTTCGTGGGTTTTGAATCAGTGTGCAGTGCCATGTTGTATCTGGACATCTGCGTTTCAATTCTTTCAGCACATCTAGAATCCAGAAAAGCCGGAAGCTCCAAGGAGCTCACCACCGAGATTGGTGAAGGAGTAACGCTAACACACAGAGAAATCTCGTTGAGTTTTGTAACCATTTTTGTGGACGTCGGAAAGAATCGAACTGCTGACAACCCACATAATCAAGAATTGATTATACCCTCTATTTTTTTTGTAATCTCAAGTTCCTTGGACGTTGAGATTTAGAAACTTTATTTTTTATGGTTGTATAGCGGCAGAGCGCTGCTTTGAGTGCTACAAGGCCTTCAATGATAGGTAAACATTGGATTACGATAGGGTCCTTTCCTTATTAGCACGGAGGCCAAATCGCTACATTCGCACGATAGACTACCCATATATGACATATGAGTTATGCAAACTTGGGTGATGTGCTGGATAATCCACATAAATATTTCCCAGAAGGTAGTGAATTTGGGCCAGTGAAAACTGGAGAAACTATTGTGGTTGTTACAGATCACGAGATCAAATTCGATGAGAGAAGGAAAGTAATATTCCAATTGAACTGGTTGTTTCTTGGTTTAGTGTTGCAGTGCATGATATTGATGCCTCTTCTACGTGTGTGTTGATCATATTTTTTTTGTATGAACTTGAGAAGGGTCATGTTGCGACTTAGACATGACCCATACATAATGGAAATGATCGGAATGTACTGCAACTACACTCTGCCAAACTTTATGTCCAATAGTATTATGCATCTGTTTCACATATACATGTTCTCTTAGGGTCTCACAATGCCAATGATGAGATGAAAATAACCTAACCCGTGCAAATGAGTACCGTGAGGATGACATGCGAGCATCGCTAGTCCTGAAGCTAGAAAGCATGGGCATCAAAGGCCAGGACAATGAGTGTATGATATTCTAATTGAAATATAAATGTGGACACAACCCTGTGTTAATGGAGGCTTCATCATCTACAAGGTTATTAAAAAAAAATGTCACAAGGTCACCACCTTGATCATTATTTGTATCATGAATAGGAAGTGTGTTTGTAAGGATAACATGAAGCTTGTGTCAATGTGTTGATGTTTGAGACAACATCATGAGACATTCTCCCTAGAGGGTCCTGTGTGGACTATTAGAGGGGAATCGTGCCTAAGAAGGTCATATGAAGGAACCAATAAATTGGTTTCACGAGGAAACCTTGATATGTCTTGGGGTACATTAGCTACATGAGGGAACCTCGATGTGTGCTAGAGAAGACATCGGTTCCATGAGGGAACATTGATATGTCTTAGACATGTGTCCCACGAGGGAGCCACTAGATGTCTAGTATGTACACAGTTCATGAGTGAATCATGAGGTTGGACACTCCAGGATATTTGGGTGTCTAGTATACATTCATTTACCCAAGGAGAAAAGGACCAATCTAGACTCTTCAGGTAGAAAGGGTACATTTGTGAGGTACAATGAGTCTTCGAAGGAATACCGGATCTACATCCATGCTCAGAGACAGATTGAGTGAGAGACAAAAATATATGGTACCTTTCGAGAGAGCAAGATACCTCGGAGATATTCGTGCTATGCTGCAACTATGAGCCACATCATTGATTATAAACCTTCATGTTATGAGGAGGAAACTAGTTATCTAGTATGGAGAGATGCTATGATGGAGAAGTATCAATCCATCATGAAGAATGATGTGTGGGATATTGTTTAGAGACCTAATGGGAAGTCTGTTGTGACTTCCAAATGGATCTACAAGATCAAACACATAGTTGATGGGAGCATTGAGAGGCACAAAACGAGATTTGTTGCTAGAATATTCTCTCAGGTGGAGGGAATAGATTATGATGAGACCTTTTCTCTCGTTGCTCGATACACTTCTATCCGGATGATTATTTCCCCTATAACATCCATGGGTTAGAAAGTACATCAGATGGATGTAAAGACAACCTTTCTCAATGGAGAGATTAAGGAAGAAGTATACATCGAGCAACCAGATGGTTTCGTCATACATGAGAAGAAGTCTCATGTGTGTAGGTTGAAGAAGGCCCTATATGGACTCAAGCAGGCACCTTGAGCTTGGTATGCGAGGATTGATGAACACCTTATGAGTTTGGGCTTCAACAAAAGTGTTGTTGATCCCAACCTGTACTACAAGACTGTTAACGATGAGGCCCTGATTCTGGTCCTCTACGTTGATGATTTATTCCTCACTGGTACAGAGAGCCTTATTGTTGAATGCAAGTATGCATTGGCCTCTAAGTTTGAGATAAAGGAACTTGGTATGATGCACTACTTCTTGGGACTAGAGGTGTGGAAAAGAACTGATGAGATCTTCCTGAGTTAGGGGAAGTACACAATTGAGAAATTGAAGAAGTTTGAGTTATTAAACTTGAAACGCATGGCTATAGCTATGGTGACGAATATGAGGAAACTATGTGTGTCTTCTTCTGATTCCGATGAGATTGATCCGACCCCGTACAGACAACTGATTGGATCATTGATGTATCTGGTTAAAACTAGACCAAATATTTGCTATGCAGTGAGTGCACTTAGCCAATTTATGAGCCAATTGAGATAGACACACTAGATTGTTGTGAATCATGTGTTGAGATACTTGCGAGGCACATTTCGACATGGTCTGAGATATACTTCCAGTATTGATATAATATGATTGGAATATATTGAATCTGATTAGGCAGGGAGCACAATGGATAGAAAGAGAACCTTCAAGTGTTGCTTCACTTTGGGATCTTTCATGGTTTCCTGGTGTAGCAGGAAATGAACTTCTGTGGCATTGAGCACAACAAAAGCATAATACATTGCATTAAGTATGACAGTTTGTGAAGCAGTGTGGCTTCACAAGCTCCTTGCAGATCTATCTGAACATGTGCTGGATTCCACCATTATTCATTATGGTGACCAAAGTTGTGTGAAGATCTTTGATAATCCAGTGTTTCATGACAAATCGAACCACATTGAGATCAAGTACCATTTCATCCGAGACATGGTGTAAATGAAGTATTGGTGCAGTACCTTCCTACAGATGAGCAGTTTACTGATGTTCTTACCAAACCAGGATGAAGTTTAAGTACTTCTGTGATAGACTTGGCATGGCAGATAATGCCTCCCTCGCTGAGAGGGAGTGTTGATGTTTACAACTTCCTGAGACATTCTCCAGATCGTACTCCTATGTGACTAAGTTGATTTGATCTGTGATGGCACTTATCCGAGAAGGGATAAGTGGGGCACCTATCCGAGAAGGGATAAATGTGGTTGGGCTTATAACCCAATGTCCCATGTGGAGAGCAGATGAGGACATGTCAATGGAGTTGACCCTTGACATCATACACTATGGGAGTTGACCCTAGTGTTTCTAGAGGGTGTAGCCTCTAGAAGTCCACATGGAGTGCCATGCGTGACAATTTCTTCAGATCATACTCCTTTATGAATTGAGTTGAGTTGATTTGTGAGGACACTTATTCGAGAAGGGATAAGTGGAACACTTATTCGATAAGGAATAAGTGCATTTGGGTGTATATCCCATCGTCCCATGTTCAGAGCACATGAGGACATGTCAATGGAGTTGACCTTTGATGTCTCACACTATGGGGAGTTGGCCCTAAGTTTTCCTAGAGGGAGTAGCCTCTAGAAGTCCACATGGGAGTGCCATGCGTGACAAATCTTTTGTTACTATGGTGGTTTTGTACCACTGGCGGAGACTGCATGTCTCTGGAAAGTAGTTGTGTACTATTATAGAAATATACCTCCCTAGTTAAGAGGGAGTGTTGATGTTTTAGCATCGGGCATAACTTTTCCTACATTGGGCTGCAGACCAAGGGAGATAGGATACATTTATCACAAGTGCAGATAGATTTATCACAAAGGTGCACTTGTGATAAATGGGCCCAGACGTAGTCCTTCCTTGATCATGACAAGGAATAATATGGACTTAAGGTGCTTGAAGTGCTTTCCACATGTCAGTTAGCAACATGCCGACATTCACTCATAGGTGTGTACCTGTGGTGAAATATCCTGTTATGATATTTGTCCAAGTCATGGTGATTTGAAAAGGAATGATAAAGACACAAGATGCTATATGACATTACATGCGAACCCAAAGTGAGCCTAATATTAGATAGAGTTAATTGGTTTAGAGGGAGAGCGGTAGAAGGAGGTGGGAGAGAGATGTCTCCCAAGACTGACAAACAAGTGTCATGAGTCTAGGGTGAAGTTTCTATACTTCAAAGACAAGAGTGGCATGTTGCAGAATGTCTCTCTCAATGAGAGGGAGTGTTGATGTTTGGACAACATCGGGAAGACATTCTCTAAAGATAATAATTAATAATATAATTATTAATTGATTATTAACTATAGTATATAATAAGTAAATAATAATAGCAAATAGTTATTGATTATTTAAAGGACACATCCTTTCATGGATGGTCACCTTATGTTCCCTACATATGGAACACTCATCATTATAATAATATATCTAATATCCATCATATCTAGTATGAAGAAAAACCAACAATCTGCTCCTAGTTTGTATACATGACCCGCAATCAATTGGTAGTCTGCAACTTTGACCACCAAATTTTTATTTTGCGCAGTAGTAAATTCTCTTGGTGCAAAGCCTATACCCAAAAACTCAATAATGTAAGAAAAATATTCATCAACCATCTATATTGAAAAAAATGTATATCTAGAAAGTTGTCTTCCAAGTTATTGGGTTCTTCTCCATTTGTTATCCTGGATAAGTGATATGGTCCTGCATTTAATCTTCTAGGCTTCATCTCGACTTCAAAATCAAATTCATGGAAAACAAGTAGCCATCTGCATATCCTTCCCCCGAACACTGGCTTATTGACTAAGTACCTCAGAGCTGAATGATATGTAAACATTTTGAAATGTTGTCCCAACAAGTAATGTCTATATTTCTGCAAAGCAGACACCATCCTTCTCTTTATGTAGTTTTATAGTTCTGTTCTAAATCTTATAACTTTCTTCTTGCAAATTAAATAGGGTGATTTATATCATCTTCTCTTGGTTGGGTTAATACTGCTCCTAATTATATTGCATATTCATCCACATGTAATTCTTTTGCCCAGTCTAGAAATACTAGAATTGGCACAATAACCATCTTCTCCTTCAAAATATCCAGACTCTGCTGACATTCCTCATTCCACTGATACTTAGTGTCCTTCTTTAACAACTTCTCCATTAGCGGAGTAATCTATGCATATCGTGTTATGGATTTTTTGTAGTATCCTGTATGGCCTAATGTACTCTTCAATTGATGCACTGACTTTGGTGGTGGTAAGTTAACTATTATAGCAATTTTAGCAGGATCAACCAGTAGACCCTGTTTACATACCACATGTCCTAACAAAATCACAAAAGGTGTATTGAAAATACATTTCTTAATATTTAATGATATTTGAAATTGTCTGCATATGTCCAACATTATCCTTAGTACTTTAACATAATCTTTCAACAAACTGAACATTGTCCAATCATCTAAGTAAACCTCCAAAAACTTATGAATAAAGTCCTTAAAATATGCTACTATTACCCTTGAGAAAATGGCTGGTGCATTGTTCAATCCAAATGGCATAAATGTATACTGAAATGATCCCCACTCTGTAGCAAATGTTGCCTTATGCCTATCTTTTGGTGCTATCTTGATCTGATGATAACCTGAAAATCCATCTGTAAAAGAATAAGCTTCTTGACCCTCTACGTTCTCCAAAACTTCGTGTGTAAATGGGGTAGGAAAAGTATCATGTAGGAAATCATCATTCAATTTTCTCAAATCTACACAAATCCTGATCCCTCCTTTCTTCTTTTCCTGCACCAGCATAAGACTGATCCATTCTGACTCTTCTACAAGTTCTATGACACCAACTTCTAACATCTTGTCAATTTCTATCTTTACCTTCTCTTTGTATATTGGATTCAATATGTAAGGCCTCTGTCTGATAGGTGTTGCTTCTCGGTTCAACATAATCTTCATCTCTCTTAGATCTCCTACTAGCCCCTTCATTTGTGAGGATGTTGCTAGGAATAATTCATTGTATTCACGCAGTAATTTTGTGATCCTTTCTACTGTCTGATTCTCCCAATAATCTCCAATACTTGCCATCTTTGGGTTTTCTGCATTTCTAATGTTGAACTTCTTAATCTTTAATGTTGTAGCATAATCTTCTGAATCTAGCTTGAGGCCTTCTATTTCCCTTTCACCTTCTACTTATGGGATCTGTATGTTGCGTGGATTATCTTCTGTTGGATCTTATGCTTCTGCGACGTGATAACAATGTAGCAATTGTTTAACTATTTGTCTAACCTTCTTTTGATATGCTGGAACTATTTCAAACTATAGTTCTTCAAACATCCCGTCTCTTATCATTTTTAGCGCTCTATCAATCTCTAGGCTGTCATGTTCAAATGAAAATGTAACTAAAAAGTTTTGTCGTATCTCTTCCCAGTTAGCAATTTCTTTGCATTGTTCCTGTTTTGTGTACTAGTTCTTCGGAATGCCTTCTAGTGTATGAATAAAATGGTGTGGCCATTATTCTGGTGGTACTAATCTCCATTGAACCATGCACTTCTCTAAATGTTTTTTAGGTTGTCAAAATCCCTCATATTTATCCTCATATTTATGCTCCAGCTCTGCGTCGAATCTGATGCACAGTAAAATTTTGCATTGAAACCAATTGTTTAACTTTGCCTTGTGTGTACCCCACCATCTTGCAGGTGTATCTTTTAAAGAAATATCTAATGGTGGTAATATCTAATTTTCCATAACCTCTACCTCAAATTTCATTAAAAAGTATTCGAAATCATTCAAGCCATAAAAGTAGGAGGTTCTCTTACCTCTGTACCAACCCATCTCAACGCGCACATCATTCTGGAACATATCCTGGTAGATAATTCATCCAGTCACTACTGCTAGTTCTCTAGTCCTTTGTTAGAGTCTGAAGCACAAGAACTAATACTCCTCCAACTGAGCATGCCATCTGTAGTTGGGTTAATATAATCTGCTTCACACGTGGTAGTTCTGTATAACTGATTCACATCTTATGTCAGGATATTATTTGTAGGTTCCACATACTTGCCTCCTTCTGAGGGATCTAATGGCACAATAAATCTGCACTCCCTTGATTCAAATATAATATTTCTTGTCTTCAAATTGATAATAGTTTGGTTATAAAAATCCTAATCCAGACCCAATAGTGTTGGATATGGCGAAGTATTGTCCACTATGTCAATGAATTCAAAACCAACCATGATGCACACACCATCTAAATCTACTGGAATCCCCTTCAACCTCCCAATTGGCACCACTCTATGCTGATTTTCCAACTTCAACTAAATAGATGAATACCCTAATTGTGGTTTTTCCATAGCTCCGCAAGTATTATTTGGCAGAAAATTGACTCAAGATCCTAAATTTAGTATAATATGCCCCATATCGAAATCTCCTATGTTAGCATTCAATCTAAATTCCCTGCTGGTTCTTCTTTTCTTACGGACCTGATTTACTGTTTTTAGCCCCTTCTTCCCCATGATTATTTTTTTCTCATAAATTATGCAGTACTTGTAATCAATTTTTATCACTCAACAATTTGACACAAGATCCCAAAAAGTTTCTTAAGTTACTTACTTGTTCTGAAGACTGCTCTTGATTGATCTGATCAAATAATGAAGGAATGCCATAGTATGGTATCTCATCTACTGGTTTCATTCCTAAAGTGGACACAATGTTTTCCTTTAATATCTCCTGTCTAGCTTCCTTGAATATCTCTTTCTCTTTGTGCAGATCAAACTTCTATTCCGACGTTGTATTCTTCCTGACCCACTGGTACTGGTCTTGATCCTTCTTGGCTCCATCTCCTCCTATCTTATCTCCACCTCTAGTAACTATGTTAATCCTATGTTTGTCTTCTTCTCTATTTTCCACCCTGATCCATTGCATGTTTGATTAGTCTGGTTCCTCTTATCTTGTATATTTATAAAAAGTGTAGGGAAATCTTTTGTTTCATGGTCTGCTATGTGACAGTACATACATGTCGCAGGTGGCTATGGGAAGTCTCTTGCATAGTCCCCTATTTTTTTATAGTTATGACACACTACTGGTCCTCGACCTCCTCCAAATTCTCTTCATCCACAAACTCCTCCTTTGTTTCCCTAATTATCTCCACACAATGTGTTATACTAAGGTCCTTGATTATACTGTGGCTATGGGTTATTCTACTATTGTGGTGTTGTGCACTGCTATGTAGGATTATACTGTTGTTTCCCTTGAAATGGATGCGCATTGTACTGTGGTTGTGCTGCAAATTTCTGCACGAGATTATATTGTGGCTATTGTGCATTGTTATACTATGGATACTGTGTAGATTGTCCTGTTACATGCTCATCCTGCACTCTGTATGTATCTACAATCCTTTCTTTCATCATCTCCAAGGTTCTACAGTACATGTATTCATGTTTGAATGACTTAAAAAAGTTACAAAATGTGCTCTTCGGTACTTTCTGATACTTCTTCATTAGAGGGAAATGATAGGGATCATGCCCATGTGTTTTTAAAATCTCACACCATGGTCCTCCTGAAGCTAAAGGGTTTAGCATACCCACTCCAATATACTGTGAAAATAGTGGACACTCATTCTTGTGATGGCCTTTTGTCCTACACATTGTAGACCATACATATTTTCTTTACTCCTTTCATTTGTTCCAATTTAACTGGAATGTTAATTTATTCAAATATTTCTTTATTTCTTCCACAGTTGGATCTGTATGCTTGTATTGGTTTTCCTCCAGTTGTAAAGCTGCCTGCAGGGCCTCACCCCGACTTTAGAATTTCTGTTGTCTCAAAGGATACTTCAAGTGTGGAAAAAAAAAATTAAAAAAAAAATCTCTATGATGTGTATCAGTAATAATGTACTTTAACTCACCTTTTAGCCTCTTGAACTTCTGGTCTACTTCCCAGACTGAGTCTCCTGGTTTCTGCTTGATCTCTATCATTTCATTCATAAACTGGTCTTTTGAACTTGGCTTTTGAAATTCATTTAGTAATTGACTCTTCACATCTGCTACAGTTGTAGGTGTTCCTATTGGATTATTTGTCGAGAGACCCATGCACCAATCTAATGCACAGTCTCCAAAAGTATTTTCCAACTGTGCAACCTTTGTATCCTCGTCTATAATATGATTTTATACCCATATCTTCTCACAAATGAACAAATGTTTTTCTGGATCATCTTACCCGTCCCCTCGAAACTTTGGTAACCTAATAGTTGGATCTTGTCCCGCCATTGTTAAATTTGTTGAAACACCACCTCCACACGATGTAGATACTTGACTGCTACTTGTTGAACTTGCACTTGTGCTACTAGACCCATGTCCTGTAAAAATTCTTCCACCACTGATCACTTGCTAGTTAACTGATTTTTCTTCTTTAGTTGTCTTCGTCGCACATGGGGTTGTGGGTTTGACACTAATTTAGATATGGAATGTAGATCCTTTTTATGTGTTAGATCCAAGACCTATGGTTTTCCTCTCATATTTGGCATGCAATATATCCTCAATCTGCCTCATGGTGTGGAGATCCACTACCTCTTCCTCATCACTGTCCAAGCCCTCTCTCTTGGCCACTGCCCTATTCTTTGTATTCATATTATACTGGTAGGTTCGTTTATTGCGTGTCACACCTGCATTCCATATGATTTCCCTGTTGTGTTCGTCATCCATCATTATGGGGTCCATTGTCTCCTTCTTCTGGATACTCTCCAGAGCCTTCTCCATTTCTCAGATTCTCCTTAGTGCTTCCCCCAACTCCCCCATGTGTGTAGAGTGCTATAGTTGTCTGATTCCATGGTCATCACACCTTTATCATGTAATAAGATCTCAATCGACGTGTAAAGATACCTAATGTACCTCCCTCTGGGTCCCCTCAAGAAATCCTGCTCTACATTAGTATATGACTTCACAGTATCTACTGTAAACTCAGTGATAAACCCCATAGTAATGTTGTCTAACCATAAATCCACTGCAGACATGAATTTGTTATTAACCCTTTCCAACCACATGATATTTTCAGCAGTCCACACTACTGGGCTAATCCGATTAGTCAGATTGGTATATTTCATCCTTAATATCCACTCCTGTGATAACTCTCGAAAATAATAGAAATATGATTCATGTAAATCAATAAACACATACCTCTATAGGTATTAGCGCGATGTATATCTAAAACCCTTATTATCTTTCTGTGCGAACTCCAACTGCTTTGTCTCCAACCATCTTTCAATTTCTTTCTTTGTGGAATTCCATGGCCTGAACATCCTTTTCTATCACTGCATATTCTTCACCAAACCCCTTCCTGACTCTCCTTATGATTTCTAGTCAGCAACAAAACCATTTGTTGGACGTACGGGTTGAACCGGGTTCTACCTTAGTTCTCCAACAAAACCCTTATCACCATCGACCCTTCGTGTAAACCAGAAGGATACATCGTGCACAAAGTTCACAACGCAGTCTCACCCAAGATGGTTTATGGGTGACTGTCGGACGCAGGTGTTTGTAGTCATTGAAGGGATTGGGGCTGTCCTTCTTACTTCTATTTCTACTTAACCATGCAATCTATTACAATATTCATCAAATCCATTCATTCATTCATTCATAACATTTATTTTGCAAAAAGTCACACAAAGATCTCCCACAAAGACATAGATTAAATTAGATACCCTAGTCTACCTTAGACCTATTCTATTTATACTACAAAATTGGGTTAAAAAACCTTATAATACATAAAAAATACTAACCCTAACATGGCTAGGTTTGTCCACATCTGCGTTGGATTTCCACAAATCCTGCCACACGTGCTACTTTTCATCAAAATATGGCACACTCTCCTTCTTGGTCTAATCTGCCTTTTTTGATGCGCTGTTCTTGACCTTTTCTCCAAATTTGACTTTTCTCTTAACATAATCCTACGCCAACACACCTCATCACTTCGGTCCGATGGGTCATGGATGGATCACATAGATTGTGTGGAGGAACTTCTACTTTGGGACTAAGGGCTGGAACCCTCTCAAGGAAAAAGCTACATAAGATAGATGCAAACCCAAAGTTTCTCATACTTCCAAGTTTGTAGTCGGTAAGCTAGCTCTTCATGTTGGCCAATAATGGAGTGCTCCAATCATAAAATATGTGTCTCAATTACTCCACAGCATAAAACATAAGTGGCTTCAATGCCTGATGTAATGAGGCTGATCCAGATATCTGTGTGAGTACGAGAATGATAATATCCAAACTCAAGCTCTCAATTTCCCTAATAGGGAGTTGGCTCCCTACTTGCCGTGTATCTACGACGCAGTAGGTGGAGATGTAGTCCTCTATGGTCATCCCACCCACATCTCCTCAGGCCTTGTGTTTTACCATTTCACCTTAGAGAGACAAGACTGTGATGAAATAGATGTCATCCACCTCAATCCTCAACTGTTTCCCATTAATATTGAAGGCCTTGACCTCTAGATCCCTGTAACTTATCAAATCCTGAAGCAATTTCGCTTGTGACCTCATTCCTTTTATAGCCAAAAATGTATAAATCCCACATCTTTGTAATTCTTATTGGGCCTTCAGGTCACCTTCCACTGCCGCATCGACATCCTCATGTTCCCTCTCTCTCCATTCAATCACCATCCTGCAAAGGAAATTCAAACTTTTGAGTCATTTTTTTATTATAAAAAACGCATGCACTGACTTGTATGCGGGAAATCGTTTAAGCAATCGGCTATAGGGCTCAATATACGTGGGCATGATTCATTTTTTTCGCATACATTGGATCATTTATGTGACCCGTTAAACTATAGCCTGTGTACACCAAGCTTCCCATCTTGCGGCCTCAAAATATTAACAAACATACACCAATAATTTTCGATTTTGTTGACCATAGCTCCCAGAATTGTCACTGAAAGTTCGTGGGTGGAATAAGCCAAAAGCACTATAGAGGTAAAAAAAATCAAAATGACATAGTAAAACTCATTGTTTTTCCTATTTATAGATTTTTTTTACCCACTTTATATAGTTTTCTCTCTATAGTTCCTATTTTTGAAAACATATGGACTAATTATGCAGTGTAAGACTTGGTTTGAAACTATTTTTTTTAGGTTATGATGAATTTTCAGCGTTCCTTAGCCCAATTGTGCCATCAGAAGGTATATATTGTCACTAGAACATAGGATCAGTTTTCACATCGCTTTCCATTTTTGCATCATCCTATGACTACGATTCATATGTCCTAGGTACAAACCCATTTTTTTAGTGACACGAAAGGTCTCCTCATTGTTACTAGAAGTGTCTTTATTAAGTGGTAGAGACATACCAAACATGGGTACCCTAGTTAGAGCCCTTTTTTCCATTTGGTTCCCATGCAGAAGACTCCATAGGTCTAGGAGGCCCTTATAGTCATGCTATGACATTACTTTGAAACCTCATATTTCTCCTCAATCTACTATTCTATCCATTACCTACGAGACTCTTGCAAATGTTGAGTTGTAATTGCATTTTATTATCCTTCTTGCATTGCTGAGCCTAATACTGACTCCCGATTCCTCATTGTAAGCCCATTTCCACAACAATTCTTAGTGTTTGCCAAGCAGTGCCCTAGAGGAAACATCCCCCCGAGTGTCCATATCCTGCATGCATTCCCTTGCATCGAGCATACATATGTTCCACCACATGGAGATAGTTTGCTTGTTTGCGACACTTGTTTCCTTTCTTGTAAAATGACATTCTATTACCTTTTTTTTTCAGGCTTTAATAATGTGAAAAAGACAAAAAAAATCGAAAAACAAAAAAATAAGGGCAGGAAAAGAGTATTATCGGTAGCAATCATGTCGCCTTTTTTTGAACAAAGCACAAATTTTTGAGTCCATTAATCAAACTTTTGGGTTTAGTATGGCCTTAGGAACCTGAACTCATTACAAAGAGTTTACTCCTCTGACTGGTTATTCTTCCAGTCCCTATGGAGAGTTTTTCAATGCCTCCTGTGTCACAAACTTTTGTCAATGTTCAGTCTTGAGTCTATGATGCCAGACTTATCCATCTGTCTCATGCTCTTGTTCGAAGGAAGTCCAAACCTGTGTCGACCATTCCTCATAATTATTGAATTTGCATGTCAACCATCCCTTTACAAGTGAATCTCAAAATGACATAAAGCTGTTGTCCTACCCCTCACCTTGGGCCTACTTTCATCATTGGTAGGTGATGTTGAACCCAACATATGACATCTCTTCATTGGTCGTTGACTGGGTGGTTTCCCTTGTGTTCGACGATAATAAATATATTCACACATTAGGATTTGTGTAGTGTCTTGAATTACTTTAGACCCTCTTGGTGGTTTCCTCACCTATGCCATAAATTTTCATTATTGGCTGCTATTTAGAGGGTCTCTTTCATGTACTACTTGCATCTGGTGCACGCGAGAGATGCACATGGTCATTGGTTCGTTCATATCTTGTTTGTCCAAGTTTTTCCCAATCATATAGTGTTGCCTTGTATCTCGCGCTGGATGATGGGGGATACCTTAATGCCCTCCTTTCAATGGATCTCATTCCATCAACTTCAACACATCTATTCTGGAATCCAGATCTAGAGTCATAAGAGTACCTAGAGGCTTGTAGTCATCAATGGAAGGTTCTCTCATCATCGACAATTGGGAATAGATTGATGTCTCCAACTCGATGGATTGTTCAATTGTTCGACCTCAATACCTTTATTCACACTTGTTGAATGTAATCGGTGCCTTGATGTCTACTTTCATCATTAGTGGGTTGTCTCACATTTGTTAATGGTATACCTCAATGACCGATAATCAAACAAAGTCTCATTGTGTTCGACTTCAACTACTTTATTCACACGATGCGAACTTGCAACATCGACGGTTACTGTAGAAGACCTCATACTCACAATAGCAACACCTCATACATGTTGTTGTCTTTCATTACACCAATCCTATATGACTTCAGATATCATGGAAGATCATATTGTACTCCATTGTTTACATATATCTTCAATTGATTTGCTGTGTACATCATATTGGAAACCATATGTATGAAGTCAATATCTATAGTAGTATTCTGACGGGTGACTAGTTCCTCCAATTGGGTCTTCACTACTCCACTTCTAGGAACTGTAATGTATTTTGACCATCATGATTTCTCCTCCAAGCTCAGACATTAGGGGGAATCTGTTATAGAAATTTTTTCCACACCCTATGCATCATGATTTTGTGACCTACCCTTTCCCTCTGTAGACTCAGTTTCCCCATTTTGCTCAGTCAAAAGTAAAAAATTCAAAATTTTGTACATATACGTGGGCTACAATTATACAACTTGAGTATACGCAAGTTTCTCCATTAAATCCCATGTGCATCAGGTTTCATGCTCAAAATTAAAAATATTTCATATTTTCCATGCCGAGTCATGAAATCCATGATCCTTGGCCCTTCATATGCTGGAAACGATCTGATTCGACCCTTCAATTCCCTTTGGAGGCTATAAATTGAGCCATATACAAGCCCTGAAGGAGGAGAAAAATTTGAGAGCAAGTACACTTTTGAGAAATTTTGACTCATATTACATCCTTGAGTCCACGTCCCTTAGTCCTTTAAGTCCGAACTCTCCTTATGTTCATCCCCCAAGCTCTCCCTATCCTATGAAGGAGGAACCAAATTAATCCTATAACTTGTGAGATTTCCTTGTGGAGGATTGAAGTGGTGAAGGCCCAGGTGGAGGGACTTAGTTTCTTAGTTTCAAGAAGTTGCTGATACAGTTGTCACCTATGTACTCCTACTGATTATCTTAATAGAAATACTCTTTTCTCATCCAATTATATGCTACAAATGTTTATATTATTTTCCATGGGTAAATTTTCTATACATGTGAATGGATTATGCTAGTTTATATGCTAACATTTCATACATTTTCATATGCTTGTGTATCTACGATGTTGATGACAAGTTGTAGGTATCAGGCATTGGATTGTGAGTTCAACTGTGGTCTTCCATGAACGTCCATAAGAGGTAGGATTATAGCCTTTATTTTATTGTCATTTCCATTTATATAACATGCTTGAGATTTGAGTTGATTTCTTGGTGTCGTTCCATCTGTTCTAGTCCTACCCCAAACCATAGAGATTTATTCCTCGTAACATACATAAGATGCTCTTATAACCAAAAATTTGAAGAGCTTCAACATGAATGGTAAGTACCTATGAGATGAGGTTCCTTTATACCCCAATGCACCAATCAAATATATCTCCTCCTAAACATCTCATGGCCAATTTTATGTGTAGTGAAGGGCATGTAATCTAGCTATGCAAGCCATAATGCATGTCAATGAATGCATATGCAAGCTTTCTATGTAGCCAATGGATATTGAGTTATTCACCTTGTGAGTGTTCGGGATATAATACAACTTGATATGATCATCCACTAACATGCCTCCTCCCTAGTGAAATCCTTCAAGTCTATTAGCATTCCTTGTTGGGATATATATGTGAGAAAATATCTGTTATCAATGATGAGTTCAACACCTACTAACGAAGTTTAAACACCTTGTTAGTAGTATCCCAATAATTAATAATATGTTCAAGTAATGGAACACTACCTTATATAGAAGGACACTGGAAGACCTCGAGGATCTGTTGGCGCAAATGTGTTCAGACTAGGGTCCTTCTTAGGTTACCAACAAAAGGTAATAAAGTATTCTAGAGCACTAACATTTTCATCTTCCCGGGAGGCAAGATGTCTCACTCGAAACACAACCGAGACAAGAAAGATAGGGAAGGGTAAGGATAATACTTAGACATACCTCTAAGTTATCAAGACTCACTCTAGTCTTGTGAAAGATAGACTAAACCTGTAACAATTCTCAGCAATTCCTAACTGGGAATAAAGAAACAAAGTTGTGTTTCCATTCATAAAGAAGAATTTAAGTATATCCAACATAAAGATAATGCATAACAACATTCCATTCATGCATTAAGACTAAATACACAGGATATATATTCAAAATTTAGGCCTTCAATTATATTAACATATCAGGTCCTTCTCACAACTCGATCCTCATACATAAGTACTCAGAGGATGTTCTTCATCATATATGAGAAAATATTACGGTCTCTTGCTCCTTTACATCTAGACAGATACAAAACTCTGATACATTGATAGTCTAGTTCTTACCCATATCTCCTAAACTTAGCTATGCTAATAGTATAGACTATTACAACAATGAATCTTGTCATAACAACAATAGAAACAACTATGATGATGATACTAAAAACCCCTTGAAATCATATCAATATCATATATATAATTTGATCTTTAGGTTTGCTGGTTGAGAACCCATAAGTTCTCTCTTCTTCTTGATCTTATTGCAACTTCTTTCTTCCAAACCGATGTTGCATTGTCTTTCCAACCACTTTCTGTTTCTTTCCTTAGTCAACTATCTAGATCCTCAACAACTTGCACAACTTATGTTCTCCAAAATGAAGCTGAAATATGATGTGCACAACTTCTATTCAAAAAAATGAAGGGCCCAACAGGCTCCGCCCACAATCCTTGACTGGCATCGAGTCAAGTCTTCAAATCTTCCATGGTCTCTGGGTTTGCTTGTTGTTCTTCCTTGCCTTCTGGTTCCAAGTTGCTTCCATTTATAGCTTGAACTATTTCTTATTTATCTTCTTCAAACGAAGGGCCTGACTCGGGTACTAGTTCAAGGGCTCTCTTCTTGACATCTTGGAATTTGTCCACTTTGTCCTACCATTTCCTGGCAAGCAGTGAAGCTTCAACAACAAAATGCTGGGTGGCATCTGTGATGTGCTCTTTTGGCTTTGACGCAACTAAAGAATTCCATTCCGAGTCAGCTATGGAATCCACTTGATGCATCTGTAGATAATCTGTCTGGACTACAGGTCGAAACTATCGTAGTTCCTTCTTAGCCACAATTTGGGATTCATATAGTGCATTGAGGTCATTGTCCTCCTGCTGGATTTTGTCAAATTTCTCTTGTTGTTCCAGTGAGTACAGGGTGCTGGCTTCTTCTTCGTTGAGTGAGTGGATCTTCAAGCAGAAGTCCTCCAATGTTTGGTTGCGCCTTGAAATGATTCCCATCCAATCATTGATTTGTCTAAATATTTTTGTGCATTCTACAGTGCTTTTATGCAAGGTTTCCATTGCGTTGTTTCCTTCCAAAATAGTTTTTTCCATTTGTTCCTATAGCTTCCTGGGTTGCAATTCAACTTCTTTCTTACTGTCTCATAGATATGCCTCGATATTCTCTACTCTTTCTACTAGTTCTGACTAGGCTACATGAATTAATTCAATCTTCTTTGAAGGATTGCTTGTTGTGCTGGATTCTAGTATATGAGGCACTGTCTTCCTGACTGTTGTCTAGGCCTCTGGGAGTTTTTCCTTTACCTTTTTGACCTTCTTTTTTTCCAGAATCTTTTAGTATTCCTCCTACGTTCATTGTGATTGCGCAAGGAGTCCTTCTTGTTTCAAGAACTTGGCTTCTCGTTTGGCCTGCTAGATCCTCTACTCAAATTTCTCACTCGAGGCTCTGATTATTCCTACCAGTTGTGCTATCGGTAACTGAGCGAGCTCGCCTGATGAAGGAGAAAAATCTAGGGGTACTCAGACTTGTAGCGACAATCCACTGGCCATCGATTGTGTGAAGGGTGTCTCCACCTCTTCTTCCTCTGGGGATGGACCTTGTAGTTGATGTGCAAGTGTAACCTTCAGAGCCATTGGGAATAGAGGGAAAACTTCTGTCTTTTCCAAGAAAAGATGCAACAGTTCCACGCATCCTTGTGGATCTTGGAATACTGGCTCTAGCTATTATTTCAAACATGTTGCGCTATGCCTTGATGGAGTTTCAAGTTATTTTTGAACCATCTGTTCTCCTACCTCTTTCTGTAAAGAAACTTCCAGAGTTTTTCTTCTGTTGATGGGAATCTCAACATTGACTGTTGAGAGAGGAATTTGGGTGCCTCAAACTTGTGGTATTGGAACAATTTGACTCTCCATAGAAGGCTTAGTGCCTAGAATGGGTAGCGATGGAGTGACTGACTGGCTCGAGGCTTCAAGGGTTAGGGTAGTTCATTCTGGTACATTCTCAGGTGGGTGTCGGAGATCCAACTGCATGGGCTTGGGCGAAGTGGGTTGGGATTGAATGGTGGTGTCCTTCAATGGCGATGGGGCTTGTGGGGGCGATGGAGGTTGCTCAATGATGATGGTTGTGGATGTAGTGGTGTCTGGATCAGGATCAACTATGATGTTAATCACAGTCTGAGAAGCTCGAGATACTACTCTATTCTGAGGTATAGCCAAGGATATCGACTGTGGGTTCAAAATCTTCGCAGGGGAAATCCCTGTTTGAGGTTTCTTGACTAAGGGGTCCCCTATGAAAGAAACGACGAGGATGTCATTGACATCTTTAATTGATAACACAACTTGGTCTGAGAGCTGCAAAAACATATGTAACTTGCTCTTCTTTCACTCCAGAGGTTTCACATCCTCTTCTTAGTCTGAGTCCATCGACATCTAGACCTTCTGCTTCTTTTCTACTCGGTCGAAACTCATCTCGATTTCTTCTTCCCACCACTTTTTCTTCAAGAGCTCTGGAGGCAAGAGATGATGTATGCCAAACTTACGTGGATTATGCTTGACGCCAGTCCATGACATGAATTATTTATCGAATTCTTCCTCATTAAGGTAGAAGGGGAGAAACTTGGAGTGGAAGTCTTCAGGCCTCACATGCCTCGGGTAGACAAGGGTATTTTTGCGATTCAGGCCAAAGGCTATGTTTCGAGTATTGAGGTTCAATAGCTCCTATAGTATGTGCCATCACTGAGTTGCATCAATTAACTGAGTATACAATTTTGCAAAGGTGGCATTGTTGAATTCCATGTTGTCTTAATCTGGCCTTACATGCCACAACTCAAACATTTTTGAAGGTGAACTCTGTCCGCTGGTGCCAACTGTCTTCCCATGGGTGGATTCCATTTCCACATTGAAAATGATACTAGTAGGTATCCATAGGTGAAAGTTCCACCTTTCTCCTGAGGTTCCTCACAAGAGACGAAGAGTTCATCTAGTAGGTAGCTGCACCAGTTGAACACAACTCCATTTGCGCAAAAGTATGCTATTGAAAGAGCATCCAAGGTGCATTCGCCCTTGTAGTAGGAATGCATGACCTTTCTCACAATTACATAGCATGATTTCTAGACTGTCTTTGGAATGATTGGGTCAATCTTTGCTGTTCGCCTACCTCTTTGTGCGTGGAACTTCTCGTATAGGCTAACTTTTCCTTTCTTCTTCTCGTGCTTGCTCGGTCCTTGAAATCCTTTGGATAGATCCTCACCCTCAAGAGATAATCTAGTGAGATGGTGGATGTCGTCCACATGAATAAAATATCTTTGGTCAAGCAATAAGTTTTTTTTGTGCACTCGACTTATCAAAAACTTTGTGCACTGCGCAACCTCGCCAATGGTCCCAAATACTAGTAGATCCCTGAGGTGCATAATTATAGAGTTGAACATGTTGATGAACTTGGGATTTTAGAAAAACTACATGCCTCCCATTGTATCTAGGACCAAGTCCTAGAACACGGTAATGTTCATCTATGGAAATAAGACTTGGTCCATCAGATCAAGGTCTAGAAGTTTCACTTGCTCCATATTCCACTTGACGTCCCCGAAGATCTCGATCCTACGATCATACGACTCATCATTAGGCCATAAACTCAATATTAGGCTTAGGCGTCTGACGAGACAGTTAACATGGTAAGATCTATCCGATGATATTTGGATTTTAATGAACGGAGGAGAAGCACGGTGGGGATATCGATGACATCTACACGTATCATTCCTTAATGGCTTAATGGAAAGTCCTGACGGATTACAATGGCTATCATAAAGGGTATGACTAGAAATGATGCCTGTGGCACATGGGCTGTGATCAAGTTCAGATTCACCCTCCCTCCGACCACAATGGGGGTCCCTGTCATATTTAATGACTTCATTGAATGTAATGGTGGATATTTCGATCTTGTGTGGCCGAGTAAGAAGTTATGTGCAAAATCAATGCTTAGACTGAAACATAAAATATATGCCATGGCGCAATCAATGCACACTCCGACGTTGTTGACTGAATTAAAGAAATTACAGGAAATGAAAATATAACTACTGTGCATGCTCCTTTGGACTGGAGAAACCGTGCTTTGTCTCAAGCATGAGAAATGTAGGGTTTTAGGTGGGCACCATTCACCCATCCTAGCCGAAGGATACCATCCAGTTGCACTAGCTTGAATGCACCAGAGTGTTGGACTTATGCAACTATGAATGGACCCAACCAATGCATGCGCAACTTTCCTAGATGCTTTTGATATCAATTGTCGTAGATTAGTACCTTATCCCCTTGCGTGAATATTTTGGATTTAATATGCCTGTGATACCAATATTTCTATCTAGATTTCTTAACTGTCTGATGAAAATCCACTAGAAACATTGCTTCCTCAAGTTCTTGCAAGTCTACAATCCTCTGCACAACGGATTCATCATCGGTCATGTATGTAGCCTGTGCTATATAGAGACTAAGGGTAATAAATTGTTTGGGTACAAATTTTTTTTTCCCATATACCAACTGAAATGGGGTATACTTGTGTAGTTTCTTCGTGGTAGTCCCTTAAGCCCACAAGACTGTTGGAACTCTATCATCCTAGTCTTCCCTATTTGCAAACCATACTTTTTTTAGTCCTCTTTCTAGAATTTTATTGAATGCCTCCACTCTACCATTAGCTTATGGATGGTAGGGACTGCTCTTATGGTGTTGTATAAGAAATCATTTTTTCAGTGTTGCAATTGTACTGCTGATAAAGTGACTACCTTGATCACTAGTCAAACTTCTAGGACATCCAAACCGAGTGATAACATTCTTAAAGATAAATATAGTAGTTGTATCTGTAGAACAATATTGAACTACCTTTGCTTCATCCCATCTTGTGAAGTAATTAGTTGTGGTGATGATGTATCTAGCGTTTGAGTGCTTAACCGAGGGGGTCAATTGGTCCAATAAAATCAACATCCCACATCTCAAATGCCTAAAGTGGTATGACTAGATGAAGGGTTAATTCATCTCTGCGTGATGGCTTCCCTACTCTTTGGTAGGTGTCACAAGATCTGGCATACTCCTTAGCATCTTTAAATAACGTAGCCCACGATAATCCAGGTTGAAGTACTTTCTGTTCAATAGCTTTACCTCCAACATGTCCTCCCGCAACTCCACTATGGAATTCCCATAGGATATCCTGCCTTTCATGGTTCAAGACACATCTCCTAAGGATGTTGTCGAGTCCCAATTTGTAAAGTTGCCCGACAATCAATTGATAGTTTGTTACACGAACCACCATATGTTTCTTTTGGGTTGCATAGTAAGTTTTTGGGCAGGTCTCTGTATTGAGGAAGACAATAATGTATTCAAGATACTTTGGGATGGCCTCAATATAGAATAGGTCTGCGTCTTAGAGATGATCATCCATTTCTCCACCACTTTCCTTTGACTCCAACCTGGAAAGGTGATGTGGAACTACATTGCATCTTCCTGGTTTGACAATTATTTCAAACGAAAATTCTTGAAAAAACAGTAGCCACCTGGAAATTCTTCCTTCAAGTACTGGTTTATTGACGAGATACTTCAATGTAGAATGGTCATTAAAAAACTTGAAATGAGATCCTAAAAAGTAGTGTCTAAACTTTTGTAATGCATAAATCATAGCTAAACCTTCTCTTTCAGTGGTTGTGTAGTTGCACTTAGCTTGTGATAGTTTTTTGCTGGCAAAGTAGATAGGGTGGTCCATATTCCCTTCCCCTAGTTGTGCTATAATGGATCCTAGGGAAATGCCCGATGCATCCACATGTACACGGAATTCAATTTCCCAATTGGGAAATATCAAGATAGGTGCAGTACTTAGTTTTTCTTTGAGAATGTCGAATTCTTTGTCACAATTTGGTGTCCACCAAAATAGTTCGGACATCTTCAACGATTTATCTAGAGGTGCAGTGATAGTTGCGTATCTTCTAATGAACCTACGGTAATATCCTGTATGTCCTAGTGTGGAGCACAATTTTTTTTCACTTGTAGGTGGCGGCATGTTGAGAATGATCACAACTTTAGCTGGGTCTACCAAGACTCCTTCTCTGCATACAATATGGCCTAACATATTTTCATGAGGTACATAGAAAATACACTTCTTTAGATTCAAAGATATTTGCATTTCATGACATCTATCAAATGTTAACTGGAGTAGACCGATATGATATTTTAATAGGTTGTACACCGTCCAATCATCCATATAGACTTCGACAAACTTGTGAATGAACTCTCGAAATGTTGCTATCACAATCAAAGAAAAAACTACAGGGGCATTCTTCAAACCAAAGGGCATTACATTGTATGCGAATGATTCCCATTTGGTTATGAATTTAGTCTTCTTCTTGTCTTCCTCTATGATTCTGACTTGATAATATCATGAGAATCCATCTGTAAATGAATACAATTGTTTTCCCTCAACTTGGTCTAACACTTCGTCGTTGAAAGGTGTTGGAAACAGATCATGTACACATGAAAAATTCAGAATTTTGTAGTCCACGTAGAGCCGAATTTCTTCTGTACCTTTCTTACTCTGGATAAATATGGGGCTAATCCATTCTACTTCTTTGATTGGGAAAATAAGTCCTGCCACAAGAATTTTGTCCAGTTTTTTCTTGACCTTCACTTTTATTCTAGGATTAACATGGTATGGTCTGTGCTTCACTGGTCTTGAGCTGGGTTTCAACTCAATTCTCATTTTTCCCATAGCTCCTTTTATACCTTTCAGTTCGGAGAACATTTTCGAAAACAAGACTTCATACTCCTGCAACAGGTTGTGTACTTCATTCATAGTTTTCTCATCCCAGTAATCTCCTACAAAAGCTATCTTAGGATTCTCTACACTCCCTATATTATTTTTCTGCAACTTCAGTGGGTGATTATAGGAGCTATAGGTGTGACTAGGTATAGTATCTTGAATCTCTCTACTACAGGTATGACTAGGTATAGTATCTTGTATTCTCTAATCTACCTATATTAAAAAATGCATGCATTGACTTGTACGCGGGAAATTGTTTAAGCAATCGGGTATAGGGCTCAATATACGTGGGCATGGTTTCCTTTTCTCGCATACATTGGATCATATATGTGTTTCGTTAAACTGTAGTCTGCGTACACCAAGCTTCCCATCTTGCGGCCTCAAAATATTAACAAACATACACCAACAATTTTCGATTTCGTTGACCGTACCTCCTAGAATTGTCACTGAAAGATTGTGGGTGGAATAAGCCAAAAGCACTATAGAGGTAAAAAAATAAAAAAGACATAGTAAAACTCATTGTTTTTCTTATTTATAGAATTTTTTTACCCACTTTATATAGTTTTCGCTCTATATTTCCTATTTTTGAAAACATATGGACTAATTATGCAGTGTAAGACTTGGTTTGAAACGATTTTTTTTAGGTTATGATGAATTTTCAGCATTCCTTAGCCCATTTGTGCTGTCAAAAGGTATATATCCTCACTGGAATATAGGATAGGTTTTCACATCGCTTTCCATTTTTGCATCATCCTATGACTACGATTCATATTTCCTAGGTACAAAGCCATTTTTTTTAGTGACACGGAAGGTCTCCTCGTTGTTACTAGAAGTGTCTTTATTAAGTGGTAGAGACATACCAAACATGGGTGCCCTAGTTAGAGCCTTTTTTTTCCATTTGGTGCCCATGCATAAGTTACTCCATAGGTATGGGAGGCCCTTATAGTCGTGCTATGACATTACTTTGAAACCTCATATTTCTCCTCAATCTACTATTCTAGCCATTACCTACGAGACTCATGCAAATGTCGAGTTGTAATTGCATTTCATTATCCTTCTTGCATTGTTGAGCCTAATACTGACTCCCACTTCCTCATTGTAAACCCATTTCCACAACAATTCTTAGTGTTCGCCAAACAGTGGCCTAGAGGAAACATCCCCCCGAGTGTTCATATCCTGCATGTGTTCCCTTGCATCGAACATACATATGTTCCACCACATGGAACTAGTTTTCTTGTTTGCAACACTCGTTTCCTTTCTTGTACAATGACATTCTTTTACCTTTTTTTTTCAGGCTTTAATAATGTGAAAAAGACAAAAAAATCAAAAAACAAAAAAAGAAGGGCAGGAAAAGAGTATTATCGGTAGCAATCATGTCACCTTGTTTTGAACAAAGCACAAATTTTTGAGTCCATTAATCAAACTTTTGGGTTTAGTATGGCCTTAGGAAGCCGAACTCATTACTAAGAGTTTACTCCTCTGGCTGGTTATTCTTCCAGTCCCTATGGAGAGTTTTTCGATGCCTCCTGCATCATTTTTTTTTGTCAATGTTCAATATTGAGTCTATGATGCCAAACTTATCCATATGTCTAATGCTCTTGTTTGAAGGAAGTCCAAACCTATGTCGACCATTCCTCATAATTCTTTAATTTGCATGTCAACCATCCCTTTACAAGTGAATCTCAAAATCACATGAAGCTGTTGTCCTACCTTGCACCGTGGGCCTACTTTCATCATTGGTAGGTGATGT
The DNA here is from genome assembly GCA_000966675.3 of Picea glauca. Lineage (NCBI taxonomy): Eukaryota > Viridiplantae > Streptophyta > Pinopsida > Pinales > Pinaceae > Picea > Picea glauca. The sequence continues at coordinate 333,904 of JZKD02S2168855.1, read as the reverse complement.
TGAACCCAACATATGACATCTCTTCATTGGTTGTTGACTGGGTGGTTTCCCTTGTGTTCGACGACAATAAATCTATTCACACATTGGGATTCTTGTAGTGTCTTGAATTCCTTTAGACCCTATTGGTGGTTTCCTCACCTATGTCGACAATTTTCATTATTGGCTGCTATTTAGAGGGTCTCTTTCATGTACTACTTGTGTCTGGTGCACGTGAGAGATGCACATGGTCATTGGTTCGTTCATATCTTGTTCGTCCAAGTTATTCCCAATCATCAAGTGTTGCCTTGTACCTCATGCTGGATGATGGGGGATACCTTAATGCCCTCCTTTCAATGGATCTCATTCCATCAACTTCAACTCATCTATTCTGGAATCTAGATCTAGAGTCATAAGAGTACCTAAAGGCTTGCAGTCATCAGTGACGGGTTCTCTCATCATCGACAATTGGGAATAGATTAATGTCTCCTACTCGATGGATTGTTCAATTGTTCGACCTCAACACCTTTATTCACACTTGTTGAATGTGCTCGGTGCCTTGATTTCTACTTTAATCATTAATGGGTTGTCTCTCATTTGTTAACGATATACCTCAATGACTCATAATCAAACAAAGTCTCATTGTGTTCGACTTCAACTACTTTATTCACACGATGCGAACTTGCAACATCGACGGTTACTGTAGAAGACCTCATACTCACAATAGCAACACCTCATACATGTTGTTGTCTTTCATTACACCAATCCTATATGACTTCAGATATCATGGAAGATCATATTGTACTCCATTGTTTACATATATCTTCAATTGATTTGCTGTGTACATCATATTGGAAACCATATGTATGAAGTCAATATCTATAGTAGTATTCTGACGGGTGACTAGTTCCTCCAATTGGGTCTTCACTACTCCACTTCTAGGAACTGTAATGTATTTTGACCATCATGATTTCTCCTCCAAGCTCAGACATTAGGGGGAATCTGTTATAGAAATTTTTTCCACACCCTATGCATCATGATTTTGTGACCTACCCTTTCCCTCTGTAGACTCAGTTTCCCCATTTTGCTCAGTCAAAAGTAAAAAATTCAAAATTTTGTACATATACGTGGGCTACAATTATACAACTTGAGTATACGCAAGTTTCTCCATTAAATCCCATGTGCATCAGGTTTCATGCTCAAAATTAAAAATATTTCATATTTTCCATGCCGAGTCATGAAATCCATGATCCTTGGCCCTTCATATGCTGGAAACGATCTGATTCGACCCTTCAATTCCCTTTGGAGGCTATAAATTGAGCCATATACAAGCCCTGAAGGAGGAGAAAAATTTGAGAGCAAGTACACTTTTGAGAAATTTTGACTCATATTACATCCTTGAGTCCACGTCCCTTAGTCCTTTAAGTCCGAACTCTCCTTATGTTCATCCCCCAAGCTCTCCCTATCCTATGAAGGAGGAACCAAATTAATCCTATAACTTGTGAGATTTCCTTGTGGAGGATTGAAGTGGTGAAGGCCCAGGTGGAGGGACTTAGTTTCTTAGTTTCAAGAAGTTGCTGATACAGTTGTCACCTATGTACTCCTACTGATTATCTTAATAGAAATACTCTTTTCTCATCCAATTATATGCTACAAATGTTTATATTATTTTCCATGGGTAAATTTTCTATACATGTGAATGGATTATGCTAGTTTATATGCTAACATTTCATACATTTTCATATGCTTGTGTATCTACGATGTTGATGACAAGTTGTAGGTATCAGGCATTGGATTGTGAGTTCAACTGTGGTCTTCCATGAACGTCCATAAGAGGTAGGATTATAGCCTTTATTTTATTGTCATTTCCATTTATATAACATGCTTGAGATTTGAGTTGATTTCTTGGTGTCGTTCCATCTGTTCTAGTCCTACCCCAAACCATAGAGATTTATTCCTCGTAACATACATAAGATGCTCTTATAACCAAAAATTTGAAGAGCTTCAACATGAATGGTAAGTACCTATGAGATGAGGTTCCTTTATACCCCAATGCACCAATCAAATATATCTCCTCCTAAACATCTCATGACCAATTTTATGTGTAGTGAAGGGCATGTAATCTAGCTATGCAAGCCATAATGCATGTCAATGAATGCATATGCAAGATTTCTATGTAGCCAATGGCTATTTAGTTATTCACCTTGTGAGTGTCTGGGATATAATACAACTTGATATGAGCATCCACTAACATGCCTCCTCCCTAGTGAAATCCTTCAAGTCTATTAACATTCCTTGTTGGAATATATATGTGATAAAATATCTGTTATCAATGATGAGTTCAACACCTACTAACGAAGTTTAAACACCTTGTTAGTAGTATCCCAATAATTAATAATATGTTCAAATAATGGAACACTGCCTTACATAGAAGGACACTGGAATACCTCGAGGATTTGTTGGCACAAATGTGTTCAGACCAGGGTCCTTCTTCGGTTACCAACAAAAGGTACTGAAGTATTCTAGAGAAATAACATTTTCATCTTCCCGGGAGGCAAGAAGTCTCACTCGAAACACAACCGAGACAAGAAAGAGAGGGAAGGGTAAGGATAATACTTAGACATACCTCTAAGTTATCATGAATCACTCTAGTCTTGTGCAAGATAGACTAAACCTGTAATATGTATGAGCAATTCCTAACTGGGAATAAAGAAACAAAGTTGTGTTTCCATTCATAAAGAAGCATTTAAGTATATCCAACATAAAGATAATGCATAACAACATTCCATTCATGCATTAAGACTAAATACACAGGATATATATTCAAAATTTAGGCCTCCAATTATATTAACATATCGGGTTCTTCTCACAACTGGATCCTCATACATAAGTACTCATAGGATGTTCTTCATCAGATATGAGACAATATTATGGTCTCTTTCTCCTTTACATATATACAGATACAAAACTCTAATACATTGATAGTCTGGTTCTTACCCATATATGCTAAACTTAGCTATGATAATAGTATAGACTATTACAACAATGACTCTTGTCATAACAACAATAGAAACAACTATGATGATGATATTAGCAACCCTTTTACAATCATATCAATATCATATATATAATTTGATCTTTAGGTTTGCTGGTTGAGAACCCGAAAGTTCTCTCTTCTTCTTGATCTTATTGCAACTTCTTTCTTACAAACCGATGTTGCGTTGTCCTTCCAACCGCTTTCTGTTTCTTTCCTTAGTCAACTATCCAGATCCTCAACAACTTGCACAACCTATGTTCTCAAAAATGAAGTTGCAATATGATGTGTGCAACTTCTATTCAACAAAACTAAGGGCCCAATAGGCTCTGACCACAATCCTTGACTCACGTCGAGTCAAGTCTTCAAATCTTCCATGGTCTCTGGGTTTGCTTGTTGTTCTTCCTTGCTTTTTGGTTTCAAGTTGCTTCCATTTCTAGCTTGGACTATTTATGCTTTATCTTCTTCAAATGAAGGGCCCAACTCGGGTACTAGTTCAAGGGCTCTCTTCCTAACATCTTGGAAGTTTTCCACTTTGTCCTACCATTTCCTGGCAAGCAGTGAAGCTTCAATAACAAAATGCTAGGTGGAATTTGTGATGTTCTCTTTTGGCTTTTATGCAACTAAAGAATTCCATTCCGAGCAAGATATGGCATCCACTTGATGCATCTGTAGATAATCTGTCTTGACTACAGGCTAAAACTCTCGTAGTTCCTTCTTAGCCACAGTTTGGGATTCATATAGTGCATTGAGGTCATTGTCCTCCTGCTAGATTTTGTCAAATTTCTCTTGTTGTTCCAGCGAGTCCAGGGTACTGGCTTCTTCTTCGTTGAGTGATTGGATCTTCAAGTGGAAGTCCTCCAATGTTTGGTTGCGCCTTGAAATGATTCCCATCCAATCATTGATTTTTCTAAATATTTTTGTGCATTCTACAGTCCTTTTATACAAGGTTCCGATTGCGTTGTTTCCTTCCAAAACAATTGTTTCCAATTGTTCCTGTAACTTCGTGGGTTGCAATTCAACTTCTTTCTTACTGTGTCGTAGCTATGCCTCGATATTTTCTATTCTTTCTACTAGTTATGACTAGGCTACATGAATTAATTCGATCTACTCGACATGATTGCTTGTTGTGCTGGATTCTAGTAGATGAGGCACTGTCTTCCTGACTGTTGTCCAAGCCTCTGAGAGTTTTTCCTTTACCTTTTCGACCTTTTGTTTTGCTAAAATCTTTGAGTATTCCTCCTACGTTCATTGTGATTGTGCAAGGATTCCTTCTTGTTTCTAGAACTTGGCTTCTCATTTGTCTTACTGGATCCTCTGCTTGAATTGCTCACTTGAGGCTTTGATTATGCCTACCAGCTGTGCTGTCGGTAATTGAGAGAGCTCGCTTGATGAAGGAGCATCATCCAGGGGTACTCAGACTTGTAGTGGTAGTCCACTAGCCATCGATTGTGCGAAGGGTGTGTCTACCTCTTCTTCCCCTGAGGATAGACCTTGTAGTTGATGTGCAAGTGTAACCTTAAGAGCCATTGGGAGTAGAGGGAAAACTTCTTTTTTTGCCAAGCAAAGATGCAACAGTTCTACGCATCTTTGTGGATCCTGGAATACTATCTCTATCTATTATTTCAAACATGTTGCGCTATGCCTTGATGTAGTTTCAGGTTCTTTATGAACCGTCTATTCTCCTACCTCTTTCTGTAACGAAACTTCTAGAGTTTCGCTTCTGTTGATGGGAATCTCAAAATTGACTGTTGAGAGAGGAATTTGGGTACCTGGAACTTATGGTATTGGAAAAAATTGACTCTCCATAGAAGGCTTAGAGCCTTAATGGGTAGCGATGGAGTGACTGACTGGCTCGAGGCTTCAAGGGTTAGGGTAGTGCACTCTGGTACATTCTCAGGTGGGTGTGGGAGATCCAACTGCATGGGCTTGGGCAGAGTGGGTTGGGATTGAATGGTGGTGTCTTTCGATGGCGATGGGGCTTGTGGGGGTGATGGAGGTTGCTCATTAATGATGGTTGTGGATGCAGTGGTGTCTGGATCAGGATCATATATGATGTTAATCATAGTTTGAGAAGCTCGAGCGACTACTCTAGTATGAGGTATAGCCGAGGATATCGACTGTGGGTTCAAAATCTTCGCAGGGGAAATCCCTGTTCAAGGTTTCTTGATTAAGGGGTCCCCTATGAAAGAAACGATGAAGATGTCATTGGCATATTTAATTGATAACACAACTTGGTCTGGGAGTTGTGTAAACATAGGTAAATTCCTCTTCTTGTGCTCCAAAGGTTCTGCATCCTCTTCTTTTTCTGAATCCGTCGACATGTAGACCTTATGCTTCTTTTCTGCTCGGTCATAACTCATCCCGACTCCTTCTTCCCGCCCCTTTTTCTTCAGGAGATCTGGAGGCAAGAGGTAATGAATGCCAAAATTTCGTGGATTACGCTTGATGCTAGTCCGAGAAATGAATTCTTTATCGAATTCTTCCTCATTAAGGTAGAAGGGGAGCAACTTGGAGTGGAAGTCTTGAGGCTTTGCATGCCTCGGGTAGACAAGGTTATTTTTGCGATTAAGGCCAAAGGCTATGTTTCGAGTATTGAGGTTCAACAACTCCTGTAGTATGCGCCATCACTGAGTTGCATTGATTAACTGAGTATACAATTTTGCAAAGGTGGTGTTGTTGAATTCCATGTTGTCTTAATCTGGCTTTGCATGCCACGACTCAAACATTTTTGCAAGGTGACCTCTGTCTGTTGATGTCAACTGTCTTCCCATGGGTGGATTCCATTTCCACATTGAAAACGCTCCTAGTAGGTATCCATAGGTGAAAGTTTCACCTTTCTCCTGAGGTTCCTCACAAGAGACGAGGATTTCCTCTAGTAGGTAGCTGCACCAGTTGAACACAACTCCATTTGTGCAAAAGTATGCTACTGAAAGAACATCTAAGGTGCATTCGCCCTTGTAGTAGGAACGCATGACCTTTCTCAGAATTACATAGCATGATTTCCAGACTGTCTTTGGAATGATTGGGTCAATCTTTGTTGTTCCCCTACCTCTCTGTGTGTGGAACTTCTCGTATAGGCTAACCTCACCTTTCTTCTTCTCGTGCTTTCTTGGGCCTTGAAATCCTTTGGACAAATCCTCACCCTCAAGAGATAATCTAGTGAGTTGGTGGATGTCGTCCACATGAATAAAATATCTTTGGTTAAGCGATAATATTTTTTCGTGCACTTGACTTATCAAAAACTTTGTGCACTTCACAACCTCGCCAGTGGTCCCAAATACCAGTGGATCCCTGAGGTTCATAATTATAGAGTTGAACAAGTTGATGAAATTGGGCTTTGAGAAAAACTGCATGCCACCCATTGTATCTGGGACCAAGTCCTAGAACATGGTAATTTTCATCTATGGAAATAAGACTTGGTCCATCAGATCAAGGTCTAGAAGTTTCACTTGCTCCGTCTTCCCCTTGACATCCCCGAAGTTCTCGATCCTACAATGATATGACTCATCTGGGATTTCTTATTTGGGAGCTGAAATCTGACCTCTTGTTGCTCTTAACATGCTAGCTATGAAGTGTTGATAAGCTCAGTGAGTTGGGTTTGGCTTTGTGACAAGGGAATGAAAATATCTCAGGATATGCGCGATTGCATAAAATTCAAAATCAGAGGGTAGCTAACAACAAACAATGATTCTTGCTCCGCACATTCATGGGGTTGTATAACATGATAGCTGGAAAACTATGTAGGCACACATAAGGACACTCATCATAGGCCATAAACTCAATATTAGGCTTAGGTGTCCGATGAGACAGTTAACAGGGTAAGATCTATCCAATGATCTTTGGATTTTAATGAATGGATGAGAAGCACGGTGGGGATATCAATGGCATCTACACGTATCATTCCTTTATGGCTTAATGGAAAGTCCTGACGGATTATGGTGGCTATCATAAAGGGTATGACTGAAAATGATGCGTGTGGCACATGGGCTGTGATCAAGTTCAGATTCACCCTCCCTCCAACCACAATGGGGGTCCCCGTCATATTTAATGACTTAATTGAATGTAATGGTGGTCCCCGTCATATGTATAGTAGTATTCTGATGGGTGACTAGTTCCTCCAATTGGGTCTTCACTACTCCACTTCTGGGAACTGTAATGTATTTTGACCATCGTGATTTCTCCTCCGAGCTCACACATTAGTGGGAATCTGTTATAGAAATTTTTTATACACCCTATGCATCATGATTTTGTGGCCTATCCTTTCCATCTGTAGACTCAGTTTCCCCATTTTTCTCAGTCAAAAGTCAAAAATTCAAAATTTTGTACATACACATGGGCTACAATTATAGAACTTGAGTATACACACGTTTCTCCATTAAATCCCATGTGCATCGGGTTTCATGTTCAAAATTAAAAATATTTCATATTTTCCATGCTGAGTCATGAAATCCATGATCCTTGGCCCTTCATATGCTGGAAACGATCCGATTCGACCCTTCAATTCCCTTTGGAGGCTACAAATTGAGCCATATACAAGCCCTGAAGGAGGATACAAATTTGAGAGCAAGTACACTTTGGAGAAATTTTGAATCATATTACATCCCTGAGTCTGCGTCCCTTAGTCCTCTTCTTCATCCGAGTCCATCGACATCTAGACCTTCTGCTTCTTTTCTACTCGGTAGAAACTCATCTCGACTTCTTCTTCCCACCCCTTTTTCTTCAGGAGCTCTGGAGGCAAGAGATAATGTATGCCAAACTTACGTGGATTATGCTTGACTCTAGTCCACGACATGAATTATTTATCGAATGATTCCTCATTAAGGTAGAAGGGGAGCAACTTGGAGTGGAAGTCTTCAGGCCTCACATGCCTCGGGTAGACAAGGGTATTTTTGCGATTCAGGCCAAAGGCTATGTTTCGAGTATTGAGGTTCAATAGCTCCTGTAGTATGTGCCATCACTGAGTTGCATCAATTAATTGAGTATACTATTTTTGCAAAGGTGGCGTTGTTGAATTCCATGTTGTCTTAATCTGGCCTTACATGCCATGACTCAAACATTTTTGAAGGTGAACTCTGTCCGCTGGTGCCAATTGTCTTCCCATGGGTGGATTCCATTTCCACATTGAAAATGATACTAGTAGGTATCCATAGGTGAAAGTTCCACCTTTCTCCTGAGGTTCCTCACAAGAGACGAAGATTTCCTCTAGTAGGTAGCTGCACCAGTTGAACACAACTCCATTTGCGCAAAAGTATGCTACTGAAAGAGCATCCAAGGTGCATTCGCCCTTGTAGTAGGAATGCATGACCTTTCTCACAATTTCATAGCATGATTTCTAGACTGTCTTTGGAATGATTGGGTCAATCTTTGCTGTTCGCCTACCTCTCTGTGTGTGGAACTTCTCATATAGGCTAACTTTGCCTTTCTTCTTCTCGTGCTTGCTTGGGCCTTGAAATAATTTGGACACATCCTCACCCTCAAGAGATAATCTGGCGAGCTGGTGGATGTCGTCCACATGAATCAAATATCTTTGGTCAAGCCATAAGATTTTTTCATGCACTCGACTTATCATAAACTTTGTGCACTGCACAACCTCGATAGTGGTCCCAAATACCAGTAGATCCCTGAGGTGCATAATTATAGAGTTGAACAGGTTGATGAAATCGAGCTTTGATAAAAACTGCATGCCTCCCATTGTATCTGGGACCAAGTCCTAGAACAAGGTAATGTTCATCTATGGAAATAAGACTTGGTCCATCAGATCAAGGTCTAGAAGTTTCACTTGCTCCGTCTTCCCCTTGATATCCCCGAAGATCTCGATACTACGATCATACGACTCATATGGGATTTCTTCTTTGAGAGCTGAACTCTGACCTCTTGTTTCTCTCGACATGCTAGCTCTGAAGTGATGATAAGTTCAGTGAGTTGGGTTTGGCTTTGTGACAAGGGAAAGAAAATATCTCAGGATATGCGCGATTGCATAAAATTCAAAATCAGAGGATAGCTAACAACAAACAATGATTCTTGCTCTGCACGTTCATGGGGTTGTATAACAGGATATATGGAAAACTATGTAGGCACACATAAGGACACTCATCATTAGGCCATAAACGCAATATTAGGCTTAGGTGTCCAACAAGACAGTTAACAGGGTAAGATCTATCCAATGATCTTTGGATTTTAATGAACGGATGAGAAGCACGGTGGGGATATCGATGGCATCAACACATATCATTCCTTTATGGCTTAATGGAAAGTCCCGATGGATTACAGTGGCTATCATAAAGGGTATGACTGGAAATGATGCCTGTGGCACATGGGCTATGATCAAGTTTAGATTCACCCTCCCTCCGACCACAATGGGGGTCCTCGTCATATTTAATGACTTCATTGAATGTAATGGTGGATATTTTGATCCTGTGCGGCTGAGTAAGAAGTTATGCGAAAAATCAATGCTTAGAATGAAACATAAAATATATGCCATGGTGCAATCAATGCACACTCTGACGTTGTTAATTGAATTAAATAAATTATAGAAAATGAAAATATAACTACTGTACATGCTCCTTTGGACTGGAGCAACCGTGCTTTGTCTCAAGCATGAGAAATGTAGGGTTTTAGGCGGGCACCATTCACCCATCCTGGCCGAAGGATACCATCTAGTTGCACTAGCTTGACTGCACGAGAGTGTTGGACTTATGCAACTATGAATGGACCCAACCAATGCATGCACAACTTTCCTAGATGCTTCTGATATCGACTGTCGTAGATTAGTACCTTGTCCCCTTGCACAAATATTTTGGAATTAATGTGCCTGTGATGCCAAGATTTCTGTCTAGCTTTCTTAATTGTCTGATGAAAATACACTAGAAACATTGCTTCCTCAAGGTCTTGCAAGTCTACAATCCTCTGCAACTGATTCATCATCGGTCATGTATGTAGCCTATGCTATATAGAGACTAAGGGTAATAAATTGTGTGGGTACAACAAATTTTTTCCCATATACCAACTGAAATGGGGTATACTTGTGTAGCTTCTTCGTGGTAGTCCCTTAAGCCCACAAGACTATTGGAACTCTATCATCCCAATCTTCCCTGTTTGCACAACATACTTTTGTTAGTCCTCTTTCTAGATTTTTTTTGAATGCCTCCACTCCACCATTAGCTTATGGATGGTAGGGACTTCTCTTATGGTGTTGCATAAGAAATCCTTTTTTCAATGTTGCGATTGTACTGCTGATAAAGTGACTACCTTGATCACTAGTCAAACTTCTAGGACATCCAAACCGAGTGATAACATTCTTAAAGATAAATCTAGTAGTTGTATATGTAGAACAATCTTAAAATATCTCTGCTTCATCCCATCTTGTGAACTAATTAGTTGTGGTGATGATGTATCTAGCCTTTGAGTGCTTAGCCAGGGGGTCGATTGGTCCAATAAAATCAACAACCCACATCTCAAATGCCTAAAGTGCTATGACTGGATGAAGGGGTAATACATCTCTGCGTGATGGCTTCCCTACTCTTTGCTAGGTGTCACAAGATCTGACATACTCCTTAGCATCTTTAAATAACGTAGCCCACCATAATCTAGGTTGAAGTACCTTCTGTGCAATAACTTTACCTCCAACATGTCCTCCTGCAACTCCACCATGGCATTCCTATAGGATATCATGCCTTTCATGGTTCAAGACACATCTCCTAAGGATGTTGTTGAGTCCCAATTTGTAAAGTTGCCCGATAATAAATTGATAGTCTGCTGCACGAAACACCATATGTTTCTTTTGGGTTGCAGAGTAAGATTCTGGGCAGGTCCCTGTACCGAGGAAGACAATAATGTATTCAAGATACTCTGGGATGGCCTTAATATAGAATAGGTCCACATCTTAGAGCTGATCATCCATTTCTCCACCACTTTCCCTTGAATCCAACCTGGAAAGGTGATGTGGACCTACATTGCATCTTCTTGGTTTGACAATGATTTCAAACGAAAATTATTGAAAAAGTAGTATCCACCTGCAAATTATTCCTTCAAGTACTGGTTTATTGACAAGATACTTCAATGTAGAATGGTCATTAAAAAAATTGAAATGAGATCCTAAAAAGTAGTGTCTAAACTTTTGTAATGCATAAATCATATCTAAACCTTCCCTTTCAGTGGCTGTGTAGTTGCACTCAACTTGCAATAGTTTTCTGTTGGCAAAGTAGATAGGGTGGTCCATATTCCCTTCCCCTGGTTGTGCTAGAATGGATCCTAGGGCAGTGCCCGATGCATCCACATGTACATGGAATTCAATTTCCCAATTGGGAAATATCAAGATAGGTGCAATACTTAGTTTTTCTTTGAGAATGTCAAATGCTTTGTCACACTTTGGTGTCCACTGAAATAGTTCAGACTTCTCCAACAATTTCTCTAGAGGTTCGGTGATAGTTGTGTATCTTCTGATGAACCTGCGGTAATATCCTGTATGTCCCAGTATGGAGCACAATTTTTTTTCACTTGTAGGTGGAAGCATGTTCATAATTACCGCAACTTTATCTGGGTCTACCAATACTCCTTCTCTGCATACAATATGGCCTAACAGATTTCCATGAGGTACATAGAAAATACACTTCCTTAGATTCAAAGATATTTTCATTTCATGACATCTATTAAACGTTAACTGGAGTAGACCAATGTGATATTTTAATAGGTTGTACACCGTCCAATCATCCATATAGACTTCAAAAAACTTGTGGATGAACTCTCAAAATGTTGCTATCACAATCCAAGAAAAAACTACAGGGGCATTCTTCAAACCAAAGGGCATTACATTGTATGTGAATGATCCCAATTTGGTTATGAATGTAGTATTCTTCTTGTCTTCATTTATGATTTTGACTTGATGATATCATGAGAATCCATCTGTAAATGAATACGATTGTTTTCCCTCAACTTGATCTAACACTTCGTCGTTGAAAGGTGTTGGAAACGGATCATGTACACATGAAAAATTCAAATTTTTGTAGTCCATGCAGACCCGAATGTCTTCTGTACCTTTCTTACTCTGGATAACTATGGGGCTAATCCATTCTACTTCTTCGATTGGGAAAATAAGTCCCACCACAAGAATTTTGTCTAGTTTTTTCTTGAACTTCTCTTTTATTCTAGGATTAACGCAGTATGGTTTGTGCTTCTCTGGTCTTGAGCCAGGTTTCAACTCAATTCTCATTTCTCCCATGGCTCCTTTTATACCTTTTAGTTCGGAGAACATTTTTGAAAACAAGTCTTCATACTCTCGCAATAGGATGTGTACTTCATTCATAGTTTTCTCATCCTAGTAATCTCCTACAAAAGCTATCTTAGGATTCTCTACACTCCCTATATTAATTTTCCACAATTTCAGTGGGTGATTATAGGAGCTACAAGTGTGACTAGTTATAGTATCTTGAATCTCTCTACTACCTTCTGTTTCTTTAATGGTTAATTTTCTAAGATCTTCTAAATCATTAGGTTTCTCTAGGTATTTCTCAAATTTATAGTAAGGTACAACTATATTATCAATTTCAAGACTTAGACTAGACTGAAGAAAATGAACATGGTCAACACATACTACTAGACTTGATCTCTTTTTGCAAATGTCAGTAAAATGAATTTCCCTGATTGTTTGAAGGACTGTGTTGACCTCATGGTACTTAGTTGTAGAGGATAAATCCTTGCAAAATTGATCTTGTAAGATCTACCAACAACTTGTAGGTCTTCTGGTCTCCTCATGTATATACTGGGCCTTTGGAATGGGCCCCAACGAATGGAAAAATACCTGAGCCGATAGGTGAGAGGGTACTTTCGCAACTTTCCACTGCTTTAAGCAATGTTCAATATGCACTCTAGGGTCAGACCGTCCATCAAACAATTGCGCATCTTGAAAATCTATATTCGTTTCTTCTTTCAGCTGATCCCTACTTGGAATCAACATCAGATGGCTTGTTTTGCTTCTTCCCACTCCGTAAGTGATGCTTTATGGGTGGCCCACCATTGAGCGAGGGTATCTTGCAAGGCTAAGTCAAGAACATAGATCCTTTGATCCATTGCTATTTTCTCTTCCATGCTGGCAAGAAAACTGTGTACCTATGAGGTACCATCGTATGTTAGGGGTTCTCTGAACTCAGTTCCAATCCATCTTTTTGCTCAGACAGTTGCACATCACCTTGAGAATCGCTCATATGAACCTTGTTGCCAATTGTCAAATGCTACTTCCAAATCCTCGTCAACAGACTATATGATTCTCCAACTTACTGATCCATCTACAGTGGGATTTATGTAATCTAGTCTCATTCCTGCTGTGATGGTGTATAATTGGTCAAGAGCCTCTGATTCCATATTGTGATCCACTGGTTCAATATATCTATGCCCTAGACATGGATCCAAGGGATGAACTACTATTATCCCATCTGCTTCAAATGTCATGGTGTCTCTCTTTAGATCAATGATATCATATTTGTCATATGCCCAATCAATTTCTAGTAGAGTAGGGTAGGGATCCTTATCTCCCATGATTTCAATTACCTCAAAATCAGATGTGGTCTTAAATCCTGCAACATCTATTTCCACATTTTCTAGCCTTCCTACTGGGAAAATGCAGTACTGGTTTTCCATTCTCATATGGATGGGGGAATATACTAACTGAGCCTTTCCCAAATCTTCCCAGGTCTTTTTGGGTATGATGTTGACATCGGATCCCAAATCTAGCATGACATCTTTGATTTCAAAATCATCTAGTTGGGCTTCTAACCTAAAACATTTTCTTGTTTGCACCTTTCTTCTTTGTATTCACTGGGTGTTCTTCTCAGGGAGGTTGTTCCTTATTATGGCTTTTGGGGTTCCCTCATTTCCTATAATTATGTATAGGGTGTTGCACAACTTCTCAGTAAGTTGTTCATCCCCTAGGATATCAAATAATAATTCAAACCAAAGATTGACTACAATTTGAGACTGCTCAGGACCTCTGCTAGGAATTGCAGAGTTTCTAGGTGCTAGTGGTGAGGTAGGGTCTTGCGCAAGGTTAGGTTGAGACAAAACTTTAGGAGGATTCTCTATTGTCTCCAGAGTTAGGATACTCTTAAATATTTCTATTTCATCTTTGAAAAATAACTTTTGTTTTACAAGGTCATACTTGTCATCTTTGGGAACAAATTTCTGAATCTTGGGCTGACTGTCTACATCTACCCTAGTTTTTGCTCCTCCACGAGTAATAATGTTAAGCTTAGGTAGATGACCCTCAATTCTCTTTTTTAATTCTGAGCTTATGATATTATCTCCTCGTTGACGAACCAGATCTCCCCATTTCACTATCAGTTCTAGGTAGTCTTCAATTGTGTGGCCATTGTTCCTGAAGTAAGAGAACCATGGTCGTCTTGGGTGAGGGCAGTCTCTGGCCAAATGAACTTGTTCGTTGTAGTTGTAACATCTTCTCATCCCTCTACCTCCATTTATTCCTCCTATTAATCCTCCTCCAACCCCACCTCCCTAACATCTTCTAGGTGCCTGGGGGGTTTCATTTACTCTGAACGTTGTTCGGTCTAATCTGTTAGCAAGTGCGTCCAATGCTCTACATTTATTTGTAGCATGGTTCATAGATGCTCATAACTCAAAATGTATTGTATTGGGTGCAGTCATGTACTTCTGCATAATATGACACTACCTCAATGCATGCCCATGTGTCTGACAAATTTCACAATACTTAGCTGTCTAAGACGTTTGAGCACCTGGAAAGGCATTGTATAGCCCTAGTGTATGGAATGGTGGAGTCACAAATACTTACAAAAATCCTCCCATTGGTTTTGAAGAAGGTCCCATCATATTGTGAATAGGTCCCATTCCCCTCATGTGCAGACATTCATTTGCCAGATTCCCTTTTGTGTAGCATCCTGTGCACCAAACCCGAGGTCATCCTGGTCTTGGTGTGGTTAATTATTGAATATTTTCCATTAGCGCCGATATTTATCCCTGAAGTTGAAACAAATTTGCATCTACTGGAGGCCCGATCATTCTCATATTCCCTAGATAACCTGCCATGGTCTCGATCTTTATCTACTATTCCAAGGTGTTTGTTAATATGGCTATCCACTATTGCATTAAAGGAATTCTTGTCAGAGGTAGTAATCCTTGGATGTACCATTCCATATGACGATATTCATGAATTGAATATGCTAGGCTCCCAATAGCATATTTAAACTTCCAACTGTACTCCTAGGTAGATTCTCCCTCCATTTGTTGAATATCCTGCAACTCAGAAAGAGCTTGTTGTTATGACTAAGGTAGTTTGAATTCAACAATGAAATTCAAACGCACTTGGCCAAGGGTGAACCCTTGTCCTAGCACCCCTAGCTCAATAGCCTTCATGTACCATTTGAGAGCACAACCCCCCAAGGTAGTCTGAAACTCTACTAACTTGTTTGCATCGAGAGTCCCTCTGGACCTCCAGATGGCTTCACATAAGAACCAATGTTGCTCTACATATTCGTCCCATTTACCCCATAATTATGGGTATCGGGCAATCGATCCTCCCATATTTCCAGCCATTGTGGGTCTCATTTATCCTATTAGAATGACACCTAATGGTCCTGGTTGCAATATGCCTGGGGATCCCAATATCCTCTAGACGTTTACACTTACAGACTAATTCTGACTAACTACATGCAACATAATAGAACTAGCATAAGTAGGTGGTGTATAATCTACCATGAGTGTAGAGGACACCTGGGGTACATGTGATTTGAGGCTGATTCCAGTGACTTCTGGGTGAGTTTATTTGATTTGGGGGGTCTCGTTCTCTTCCTTTGGAGTGGCCTTCTCTTCCTAATTCCTGATGTTTCCTAATATCGAGGATGAATCTTCTTGATCTCCCACAAGGTATAGACTTGATTCGTCTTCCGTTGCTTCTCCACATTCTTCTTCTCGTCCACCCATCTAGGGACTCCTTCCTCTATGCGCTTCTCTCTGCTACAATCTTAGAATGGCCAGTCTTTCTTGTCTTCTTACCTTCCTCAGCTCTTCCTTCTTTCTTTCATCTGTTCCTCTTGATCCAATTTCTTTCCGCAACACCGCAGACCGCTTCACTACTTTCTTTATATGTCCGTGTCACCACTTCTCAACAATGGCGGATCTCCTTAAGGCTCACTCATTTCTTGAGTTCGTTTCTTGATCTTCCCCCATCTATCAAAGAACCCTTTTCACCCTCTCAAGTCATGATCATACCCCAAAATCACCCTACCCCAAGCGTAGGTGTTTAGGCTGTCATCTCAGTCGAGGGAATATTTATCATCCCCTCCTCCATCAATAATACTTTGATCCACAGGGGAATTTCCCTCAACAGTCTTTGGTGTGGACCTTTCTTGAAAATTTCTTCCACTCGTGAAAAATATTGGTGATTCTCAGCCATGAATTCAACAATGTATCCCTATAGAGTTGTATTAACCCATAAATCGATTGCTTGCATGATCTGGTGATCCAGCTGGTGAAGTGATGCAATCTTCTTTGTATCCCAAGTACATGTCTTCTTAACGCATTCTTTTAAATATAGAGATTCTTAGAGCCGATCTATCCAATGGAATAGTTCTTCCAGAAATTTAACCCATAATATCTCATAATGGTTACTCGATCTTTCTGAGTAAAAGATATAATCTCTTATATCCTTCTTTCTTTTACCTTGTAACTCTGCCTCCTTCCATACAAAGACGTCACAATTTTGTTCCCACCATTGTCGAATATTAGATCTATAGATCTGTGGAATCATTCTCCTCATAGGATCCCTTTTAAAGAATTGGTCCCAGAAATGGAACCATTTTGTTGGAGCAAAAGTGTTCAGATCAGGGTCTTTCTTAGGTTACCAACAAAAGGTACCGAATTAGTATAGAGCGTTGTAATTTTTATCTTTCCAAGAGGGAAGAAGTCTCACCCAAAGCACAACCGAGACAAGAAAGAGAAGGAAGGGTAAGGAGAATACTTAGATAGACCTCTTAGTTATCAAGACTCATTGTGGTCTCGCGCAAGATAGACTAAAGCTGTAATAATTCTGAGCAATTCCTAACCGAGAATAAAGAAACAAAGTTGCGTTTCCATCCATAAAGAAGCATTTAAGTATATCCGACATAAATATAATACAAAACAACATTCCATTCATGTATTAAGACTAAATACACAGGATATATATTCAAAATTTAGGCCTCTAATTATATTAACATATCGGGTCCTTCTCAAAGCTCCTTCTTAAAACTCGATCTTCATACACAAGTACTCTGAGGATGTTCTTCATCATATATGAGACAATATTATATTCTCTTGATCCTTTACATTTACACTGATATAGAACTCTGATTCATTGAAAGTCTGGTTCTTACCCAGATCTCCTAAACATAGCTATGCTAATACTATAGACTATTACAATAATGACTCCTGTCATAACATCAATAAAAACAACTATGATGATGATATTAACAACCCTTTTACAATCATATCAGTCTCATATATATAATCCGATCTTTAGGTTTGCTGGTTGAGAACCCAAAAGTTTTCTCTTCTTCTTGATCTTGTTGCAACTTCTTTCTTCCAAACCGATGTTGCGCTGTCCTTCCAACCACTTTCTGTTTCTTTCCTTAGTCCGCTGTCCAACTCCTCAGTAGTTTGCACAACTTTTTCTCTCCAAAATGAAGTTGCAATATGACATTCCCAAATTCTATTCAACAAATCGAAGGGCCCAACAAGATCCCACATCCACTCAAAATTACCATTGTGGGCCCATTTTCCATGCATTTATCCACTAGACCATCATGATTTATCTCTCTCCGCTCTATCTAGTGACCCATCCTGGAAGATTCCAAAATTTTTATCAAAATTTTCCTATTTTTTAACCTTTAATAGTAGATTGCAGTTATTGAGACATTCATGATTGGATTTTGGAGGCACTTTTCACCCCTCATGGTTAGATTGTACATCAACACAAACTCATATTTTTAATATCCTTATGTGATCAAATCATTGGAAAATTGAGAAAGCAAACCTTAAAAATGAAGGATAAGTTGATGTCATCTTACCTGGAGCTAACATAATTAGATTTGGTGGACCTAAGTGCCTTGTGTTTGTTGTAGGAAGGCTTGTGGAAAAGCCCTCTCTTCTCTATGTTTGGGTAAATTTCAAATTGTAAATTGGTAACTAAAACCAACTTTTCCCATTTTTATTTTTATTTTTATTTTTCCCCACAATCAAAATGCCCTTGTCCTTTTTGTGCATTTTACCTTACATGTGTTTTATTGGTTGCAAGTTGATCTAACGATGCTATTTTTCGAACTAAACACATTTTTTAAGTGAAAATGTTTTGCAACCTTCAACTATATCAATTTGAATTGGCACATAAGCTTTGGATATGCATTTCTTGTTGCATTTTTTCTTTTTCCCATATGTTATGCCATACCTTTGATCCCGTCATGTGATGACTATAAACCATTTTTTAGTTTGTTTCCATGTTTTATTTTGACGATAGAGACTTACTATAGTGGGATAACTTAGTTAGTGCCACATTTTTCTATTTGACACCCAATCTACAAAAAATTGGTAGGCTCATGAGCTCTTTTAGTTTTTTTGAGCTCATATATTCGACCCACATTTTTTGTTGTCATCCTTTCTTGGACTTTTCCCTGTAGATATCCCACTTTATGGTTTGTTGTGTCACTTTTATGACTATTTCTCACTTAGTATGATTTGCTATAATTTATAGTTTGGCATTTATTTCTATCCATATTTCACTACTTTCCCAACCTTAAGGCATTCTCATGCAAATCCATGTTGACCTAGAAGAGACATGTTGATGAGTGTCCATGGCCTGTACCTTCTTGAATCACTTCTCTTCATGTCATTACGTCTTGTGTGCATCTAGGGCCACTTTGATTTCTTTTGCGATATTTGTCTCCTTTATTTTAACTTTACAATATTTGATCAAGTTTTTCATGCTTTTTGCTTAAACATGAAAAATGAAAAAAAAATACATTATAAAAAAGGGGGGAAGGGAATTAAAATCTCTTATATTCACTAAGCTTGGGCAAAATTTATGTTTCCCTTGAATGGAGCAACAATATTGAGGTTTTTACTCGTTTTTTTAAAGTTTGATTTACAAAATATTAAAATTATTGAAGAAAGACAAATTAAAACAAATATAAAGAAAGTACAAAATAAACATCAGTGATTTACCCTGGAAACCCTTTATCAAGAAAAGAAACTCCAAAGATAGCTTCATTAATCCCTTTTCCAACTCAACCAAGCTGGCCAACTCAAGCCAAAACTGTCCACTTGAGGCATTTTACAATGGAATATATGAAGCCTTTAAATAGGATTAATCACATGAAATACCATGGCTCCGTAAACTACCTACGATAAGCCTATCATTGACCAAAACAAGGTTAACTTAATTACTCTTTGACCAAGTCAATATTAACCTAACACAAAGATATGCCTTAAGAAATTTTATCTTGATCGTTGAGTTCTCTAGTGAACTCCTATTGCTTGGTTACTCTTCTAATACTTATGGAGTTATACCTTAGCACCTCTTGCACTTATCATTTTTGACCTTGATATCTTTTGGTTGCAGTTGATACCTTGGTCATGTTTTGTTTATAATTTTATTTAAGGAAAGTTGCGAGTTGAATTTTGAGTCATTCATATTTCAATTCCTTTGATGCTATGTTCGACCATTCCTTAGTTGTCTTAACTTGGATATTCACTAATACCCAAATCAAGTTTGAAGTTCATGATCCACCAAATCAATAGTTGTACCTTGTGCCAGTTGAAGAGATTCTTTATCTCTCTTTCCATGGTTAATCTACCCATATTGACTATGACACGTTGCTTTAGGGTTAGACTTAGATTTTTAGTACCTTAGTACCCACTTTCATCATTAATTTGTTCCCTTTCGATAGTGGATTTTTATCGTTGATCCTTTACTAAATGGTTCCTATTATGTTAGATGTCAACTCATCATTGGTGGTACATCTCGTTCCCATTAGTGTGTTGTGGACTAGTTTTGACTAAGTCTTGGTGCAGAGCAGAGTTTAGAAAAAGATGAAATTGCAAAAGCTTGAGTACATAGTCCCACAAAAATCTAAGTATGCAAAGGTTGAGGGGTTGTCTTATACATGATTTGCACCTAGTTTTCCCTATTCCTATAAATACATAGACAATTTTGCAATCTTTTTCTTGAGTGGGTTACAACAAGAATATTCCCTCAAATATTTTGAGAATTTTGCAACCACTCTATTCACTTATAAATGAGAATTTTAATTTTGTAATAGAGGATTTAGTTAGAGGTTAGAGAGATGACTATCCTTGTTGTTATTAAGAAGTGAGAGTCACACACTTTGTCATGAGTTTTGCTTCAAATTTAAGCTATATTACTCATTCTTCTAATGCAATTGACACTTTTTATGCTTATATGTTCATGTTCATGCTATATTTGAATGATCTATATGTGATTGTTATTGATGTGAATGCTATTATTCCCATTAGTTTAATTGAATGTGATTAAATGATAATTAAAGGAATGAACCCCCCACCCCTCCCCGAAAAAATAATCTTTAACACTATGCTCTTTAATCATATGGAAACTATCATATGCACCTCAGGTGAGACCTCCTTCCTCCTAGAGAGTTGAATATGTTGATACATGTCTAGACTACATTGGACCTATGTTGGACACCTTCTATGGACCTCAAGTATGTTATAAAGCTAACAACATGGTTTTGTTGTTAGGATCTTAAAAAATGTAGAGTAATAAAGATGTGGTGGAGGTTAAAGAAGGAAAATATTAAATATTACTTGAAAGAAAGGATTCATGAATTTTCCTATTTAGAAATAACCCATAAAGTAGAAGACGAGGCAAGGTTCAAACATAGATACTTGTTTGAGTGTTTGTATGAGATTATATGGAAAAAATTCTCGATAAATTTACATGGATTGCTAGAAATACTTGTGAAGAAGTAGTGGCATTCGTGTCCACCATCCAGAGTTGAGTGGACCATTGAAAATTTATTAAAAATTCAATGGTATGACCACAAATTGAATCGGACAGTTGATTTCTAGTATGCATGTATAATGGAAGGTTATGCTTTGAAATTTGCAGTAGAAAATTATTAGTCTTTGACTAAGGTTCTCAAATTAATTCGGAAAGGACAATGTGGAAGGCTAGTGGAATAAATACTAGTGTGGATAAATATGTTGATGGTGGAATGAGGTATGTTTCCAAGCCCCACTAAAATGGAAGTGTAAGCCTTGTACGAGGGGTGGAATGGTAGGAGGACATGATGGTAGAGTTGATGTATTGTGTTGGTGGAAGGATTGGTGAGGTTAAGGGTAGTGGACTCTAAAAGAGAATGACATAAGCAATAAAAAATATGTGTAGAGATAATAGAAAATTGATAGCTAGAAGAAATGGAAAATATTCTTGCTAAGCAAGAGTCATTGACAAGAGGAGATGATACTTAACTACATCCAAAGTGTGAGATGATGCATAGGATAAGAGAATTATAATAAGGATCTTTGGATAAACTAGAAAGTAAATATAAAAAAAAGTATGGTGTTGCGAAGGAATTAGGAGTTCATGAAGGTGAGAATAACTTTGAAGAAGTGTTGTGCTGATTGCATGATGACAGATGGGACATAGATACTTAGGTTGCAATATTAGAGATGTTGGATAATACTATTAACCCAAGTGTTACTACATAATGCATGAGAAGCGTAGAACCAAGAGGAGGCATTTGAATATTCTTTTGAGTTCGTGTTGTTCTGGTATTCTAACCTTGCAAATTCCCACACTAGTAAATTTGGCTCATTTTGCAACGATTATTTCGACGCTCTTGTGACGAATCCTGAGTCTTTGAAACATCGTTTTATGTCACGTGGAAATTGCGACGAACTTGAATTACTGTCGCAAGAGCGACGACCCAAAGGAATTTCTCACAATTGCAACAAAAAAGAAATATCGTCGCTAATACGACAATATAGGCAACCTAAGTGAAACCAACATGTCATCGCAATTGAGACGACCATTGTGACGACAAATTTTGTTGTCTATAAAGAAAATGCGTCGCAACAATATCAGTGTTCGTTGTACTTGCGATGACAACTTTTTTATGTTTATGTAGCAAATACGTAACACGGATTTAAGTTATCGTCGCACTTGCGTCGTAACAATATAAGTGGTCGTCACCATTGTGACGACAACTTTTCATTTTTTATATTTCAAAACTGTCGCAACAATATAAGTTGTCATCGCAACTGAGACGACAAATTTCGTTGTTTATATGGAAAAAGCGTCGCAACAGTATATGTTGGCATCGTAATTACGACGACAACTTTCATTGTTTATATGGAAAAAGTGTCGTGGCAATATATGTTGTCATCTCAATGGAGACGACAATTTTCTTTCTTTATATGGCAAAAGTGTCATAGCAATATATCTTGTCGTCGCAATTGAGACGACAATTTTTGTTGTTTATATGGCAAAAGTGTCGTAGCAATATATGTTTTCGTCGCAATGGCGACGACAATTTTTGTTCTTTATATGGAAAAAGCATCATAGTAATATATGTTGTCGTCGCAATTGCGATGACCAATATTTATTTAAAAAAAAAATAAAAAAATATTTTAGGTTGCAATTTTAATATTAATATTACCATATCCTCCAAGTCAAACATGGTTTCTTCTATAATTCCTTGGATAATGGGGATAGGTCTCAATGCCTTGATAATGTGCATGAGAGGACAATAAATCCCTTAGGCTCTAAATGAATCTTTCTGGTACCTACAAGGGCCATGGATAAGGCCACAAACCACAAAAACATGCCCTATATAAGATATCATTATCATTAGAGTGGTATGAGCATATACCAACCTTCAATGAACATACAATTGCTCAAAATGTTTGGGACTTCATGAATTTTACAGAAGACCTAAATATTTCCCATGAGGATGTTATGATGTGGTTGTTTCCCTTTACATTGAAAGAAAGTGCAATAGTGGTGGGATGTTCTTTGGTGCTATCGTATATCATAGTGGTGGGTGTTCTTTGGTGATATTATATATCATTAGTGGGTGATTCATAATTATGTTGTTCATCCTAGAACTCATACATATGAATTTTTCTTATGTACTAGGAGATACCACTTCTTATTGTCATGGTACAAAAACTTTATGATTGTATACTCCTTGATGGCACATAAATGGAGGCATGGTCTTGGGGCCTCTTTTTGATTAATATGGTTCTTGTTCCAGAGCAGAAAATGGAGTATAACATGTTAAGATGTGGATTGTGATATAGATAATGCTATCTTGATGACAATAATAACCATATATACAATGTCAACAACACCCAATTTGAAATCTTAGATCAATATAAGGCACTTAGTAATGCATGCAACCACAAATCGCTCAAAGGAAATGTAATAATTATTTGATGGGAAAAGACTATTGTTATTTTTTCATGTTGTCCCTAGTTTTAGGATGTATTTTTGTTCTAAGTAAGTTAGACTTCTACAAGAGTATCCTAGTTCCCATATGGAAGCATATTTGAGCACCTTTTTCCCCAACATAATCTCTGATTTTTACATACCATTGTTTTTCTTGAAAGATGCATCTCATTTGCAGCAATCAAGATATTTTTTCTAACCTATGTACATATATAAAACTCATAAAAGAGGTTACAATTATAACATAAGTAATGTAAAGTTGGTTTTATCTATGAATGGTGAAGTTATAGGCACCTTCATCAAATTTTTATATTTAGAACTGAAGTCTACATATTTTCCATAGCTTAGGTGCACTCATTGTAAGATAGTAACAACCATGTCTCCATGTATCAACAACCTTGAGGACATTTAATTTTTAAGAACCTTTATCCATTTACATAATGAAGGTGGTTAAATGTTAGATCTACAAGAATAGTTTGGAGATATAATATGTATCTATAGGTTGGGAAATTGAAATTCTATTGCTAGAGAACCTCTGCCGAGAAACAATATGACGATGACCTTCAATCCATTTAGAGTATGAAGCATTAAAGGATTGGGTGTGTGCCACTCTTGGATAATTTGGTTGGTTTATTAAAGGACCACCCTTTCACACTTCTCTAGGAGAGTTTCATTAGATCCATTAACATGAGGATTTGGTTAGGCATTGGAGAAATGGATCAAATGTCTTTCACTATTGTCATAATTCACAAAGTAGAACTTGCATATGATGAATGGTACATTTCATAAAAATAATAGAGGCATGTTTAGAGCCAAATTAGAAGAGCACTCTCAGGATCAACCATAGAATTTGGTAAAAAATACATATTCTACTAAAGTGTTTGGCTTATAATGAGAAGCATGTAAAAATAACACTAAATTCTAGGAGAAATTACCCAAAACTTTTCCAATAATATTTCTATGTGATTCTCTCAATAAAATGGGCTTATTCAATCCAAATACACTATCATTTTGAGCTCAAGTTTCAAATTCACATAAGTAATCTAGGTACCAAGCACACTATAAGTTAAACTACTCTTGAGAATTCTCTCTTGATGGCCAAAAATCATTTTAAGTATCAAATGAAATCATATATCTTTCTTCATTACAAAACATGGGGAATCAAAGGAATATACAAAGTAAATGAAAGATATGCCAACTCTTAATAATGTCACAATTTCTTACACTACAATTACTATAAATCAATTATTCGATATAACATGTGGAACTTGTTTATGCTGTGAATGGTTTTTGTTGTCCAAGACTCAAAATGAGATGACACATTCAAAATTTAAACACCCAACACAATGATTTAATGGAAAATACAAAATGCAATATCAAGCTGCCAAAAAGCCAATTATATAAGGATGAATAAAAAATCACATCGTATGGCTAAAAATCCCATTCTAATATGAATTCCAACCTCTAACGAAAATGCAAATTCTTACTGAAACAACACCAAAGGAAAAACAATGGTTTGATGGATTTACATTGTTGCATTATGATTAAATTGATGTCACATGAAATATGCATCATGGTTGCACTTAAAATGTCTTTATTTCCCAAGAATAGTTCTTGTTGTTCAAGACTCAAAATGAGATGACACGTGTTATATCCAAGGCTTCTTGTATCCAACATAGGTGAAATGTTTGGTATTCATAGGAAGGTTGATAGTATTAATGGGGTCAGTAGGCATATGATGTATAGGATAAGTAAATGGCCATATGGTGTCATGTCCTCATCCACTTGCTTTGATTGTATTGAACAGGTAGATGTATGAAAATTTCCAATGCAGGAATTCCCTTTCTTTTATACCATTCATATGTTATGCAATATATTCTCATTTGCAATAGAGAACAAAGGTACATTCTACATGCCATATGGGAAGTGAAATTATCCATACTCTTCATTTGTGTTCTCTTTTCATGGTGTATTGAATTCTATAAAAAAGTCTACTTCAGTTTTAAAGTGCCAACAAAAATGTAACATGGTGCAATCAAATATAATGAAATTTATAACAAAAAATTCAAACTACGGTAAGTTACCAAAATCTCAAGAAATCATTTATGAAAGACAAATTTGGATAATTGTATAATTATTCCATTGAAATAAACAAATTATATCCATCTTCAACCAAGGATACAACCTCAAGAAACTATAAATCCGACTTGTTCTCATCTCAATTTTGAGGACCAACATAAAATCATAAATGAATATTTCTTATTATATTGAGTCTAAGATGAAGATTGAAGTTTGAGATTGGTGTTTGGAAGAGATCCTCCCTACTACAGTGTAATCTCAATGGAGAAATTGTTGAAGGTTAGGAGGGCTAAGCACATGCACTGAGCAAAAATTCTAAAGTTACAGAGAATGGCAAACCTAATAGTTTCACTCCCTCCAAATTATGAGGAATCAAGAGAAAATGATGCAATATATATAATTTTCCATCTTTTTGTAGTTGACAAGTTTTTTGGAAGCCATTATAGGCTATCTTCTAATTTTACTAGTAGGAAGAGCCAAGAAGTAGATTATAATCATCTAAATGTGTAACAACACAATCATTTGTATCAAATAAATGTCCAATGGAAAAATATATGGAACAATTTTGAGTGAGAGGTATCATTTTCCCTCCTTCTCTAACCCATATAAGATGATGTGGTTAGGAATGTAGTGTGATAGAAAATTCTAGTGAATTGACTAATTTATGAGAAACAAAGTTCTTGTGTTTGCCATTTTCCATGGTCAATTATACAAGTTTTTTCTTGATTTGGGAATTATGAGTGAAGAGAGATTCCTTCTTCTTGTCAAAATATTTTTTATCGAGAGAACCAATTAAGGGTTAGTGGGGGTTGGATTGTTAAAGTAAATATCTTCTTGTTGTCATCAACATCAATCGATTTTGTTGCATGTTGGTATTTTGTGAGGAGGGATTTGGCCTTATTTGCCTAGAAAGTGAAACATTCATCATCATAATGACCATATCACTTGTGATAGGAACAATATTTATTCTTCCATTAGGAGGTGGAAATGGTTTCCTCTTGGTCATGATTAGTTGTCATACCTTTCTTTAAACCCCTTATGTTTGGACATGGACCATGTGAATATGTGCTTAGTATATGTATAGTTCTTACCTTGGTACCGAGTCTAGGGCACCATCGATATATAAACAAAGTGGACATGAAATAAGTGACCATGTAAAAATATTCCTAGTAAGGAGCCATGGCCTAGATATTGCTAGAAAATGTGTAAATATAACATAGGCTATAATGTTTAATAGGCTATGGATATGATGTGATTGTGTTCCTAGTAAAATAAATATAAAATAGTATTGAATCACTAAGGAGAACACCTGGAGGGTTTATGGATTGGCAAAAAGAAAAGGAATTGAAGAGAATGTGAGAGGGGCATAATTTATTCCCGAGTCAATTAAACATGACATTCCCCTAGGATTTAATCCAAGAGTAGGAAATGACATATTGAGTGAAAAATATGCCTCATTCTTATGGATTGAATCCTGATAAAATAATGTGAAGGAGAAAGTTGAATTGTGATTTGGAAGGAGAAAGTTGAAGCTCATTTTTAACTGCCCATTTTTCTCTAACAAGAACAAGAATCTTAGTGAGAGTCCACCTGAGAGCCACTTGTAAACGAGTGTTGTGAGAATTTGATAGTCATCCAGCCTCTTAAACAGGTGGGTCCAACTCCTCAATATATGAAGCTGGTTTCCCCTTTTCCCATTGGGTTTGTGAAAAATGATTCACATAGTGATGGGATCCTGTTGATGGGTCTAAATTATCTCGAAAAAAACAAGGGGTACTCCTCGGTACACGACCCCAACTAGAATATGCACTGTTTGGATTAGGAGTCCCATCTGGAATTTGGCCCAACTGCCATTGATATTGTTTTTGGGGTCTTGGCCGGTTATAGACCGATTTGTCGATGAGGATGGATGATGAGCGGATATGAAATGAAATGATGTAGATGAAGACTATGTATGAAATGAAAACTAATATATTACTAATCTAATTTAACCTATCCTGTCTAGGAGAAAACTAAAGTAACCGACAAGTTCAAAATGAAATTGAATCCTACATAAACTCCTACTTAGATAGTTGGAATAGAAGAGTAGAATCAGAAACAAACGTGTACACATACATAAAACCAGATTAGTCCAAATTAAAAAAATGCACACATTAACAACTCAAAAAAATCAAGGCACAAAGATATTCGAAGCAACACTTAAAACTGTAGAATATCACAGATTACATAATAATTAATTCATAAACAAACTAGCATTCTTACATTCCATATGAACAAAATTAATCTTGACTTGAAATAATTCACTTCTTAGATTTATTCACACATAAATAATTACTTCTCCAAAAGCTGACCCTGAGGGTTTCTCTGGCTGAGGGGTTTTAGAGTTTTCATGTATTATGTGTCATTTTTTTTATTTTTCGATTTTGAATTTAAGTATACAAGGAAATGAAGTAAAATTTCATTACATAAGAGAAGAAAATGATTTACAGCTTTTCATAAATGTGTTTTGGATCGTGGAGGTGACCACCCTTCAAACCTGCATTTTTCAAAGACATTAAAATGTTAAATGACTGAATAATAGCTAAACATCTATGGCCACCCATATTGCTCGATTATGTCATCGCTCTATGATTTCAATGTTCAACTTGTTACATCCGCATTCTCAATCAAGGTATTTAGCATGTTTAT
>JZKD02S2168855.1:195185-242808 GCA_000966675.3 Picea glauca | reverse complement strand
TGCTTGAGTGTGAATTTATTATAAGGTTATAGTCTAAAAAATACTGAATCACCTTCCTCAAATTGTCTTTCACTTCGATGTTGATATGCTTGTCATTTCATCCCATTTTGCACCATTTGAATGTTTTACTTAAGAATTGTCAAAGTTTCTTTAGTCTTCTCAATATTTGACTCTATTTCCTGTACTTTGGACTTATCTTGCAACAAGTATGAGATAATAGGAGCTGGATATCCATAAAATGCCTCAAATGGGGACATTTTAGTATATGTGTTATAGGTAGTATTCTACTACCGTTCTACTAGAGGAAGTCGTTTCATCCATTGAGATTGTTTGTCTGAAGAATAACATCATAGATAACCCCATAAACATTTGTTAACTATTTTTGTTTTACCATATGTTTGTGGATGATATACTGAATAAATATGTTTTGATCCTTTGATATGTTTTAAGGAACCCTTCATGTTCTGCCATTGTAGAGTCACGGGACTCCCTTAATATTTGTTGCTTGAACTTTGATTGAGGGCATAAAAATATTGTACCCTTGTACCAAAGTATATCTCCTTTCCACTCCCAATGTTCCATAAAGTTAATCCCTTATTTTATACATTGTATTTTTTTGTTTATTACTGTTGTCATTTTTCCATTCATGGCGAGCTTCTTCCAGCCACACATGAATATAATATGTAATAGAATAAAGCTTGAGGCTTCTTCTATTATAGAAAGAGCATATTCTACTACATTGTCTCTCCCCTTTTTGTAAACTATTCAAAGTCAAACCCTTGCATTTTTGCTACCCATTTTTGTTGCTCTTTTGATGACAATATTTGCTCCAAAAAGTACTTTAGGCTATCATGGACTGTCTTGACCTTAAAGTTTCTCCCAATGAGATATTTTTGCCACCTTGAATTGTTTGCTTTCAAAATGCAATGATCTCCCTTATTGTGTCAATACTGCTCCAATTCCTAGTATTGATGCATCACATTCTACTATGAATGTTTTACCAAAACTGGGTGTTACTAATACTAGTGTAGAAGACATGGCATTATTTAAGAGAGATAATGAAAAATTAACCTTATCATTCAATACAAATGGATTTTTCTTCAAGAGATATGTGAGTGGATCTGCAATGCGTTCATAATTATTAATAAATTTTCGATAGAATACTGTAAGACCCAAAAATCCTCTAATACTCTTGATGTTCTTAGGAGTGGTCCATTTTGTAATATTTTAGATCTTTTGAGGGTCTACCTTAACCATTTCCATTGAAACAATATGACCCAATGGATATTTTTACACACAATTGATTGTTCTCAAGAATTTGCAGGACTTAATCCATATGTTTAATGTGGTCTTCTCATGATTTTCTATAGATAAATATATCATCAAATAAAAACAACACAAAATTTCTAAGATGGGGTCAAAATTTTTTGTTCATAAGGATTTGAAAAGTTGAAGGAGAATTAGTAAACCCTAAAAGGCATGACCAAGAACTCATAGTGCCCATCATGAGTTCTAAAATATTTTTTGGGAATGCCATATTTTCTTAATCTGATTTGGCGGTATCCTGATTTAAGATCTAGCTTTGTAAATTAAGCCACTCCATGAAGCTCATCTAATAGCTCATCAATATTTGGAATAGGGAATGTATCCTTTATGATGATTTTGTTTATATCTCTATAATTAGGGCACATCCTCCAAGAATTATATTTTCTTCTCACCATCACCATTAGAGATGAAAATGAACTCTTGCTTCATTGAATAATAATCGAATCCAGCATGTCTTGTACTATTTTCTCAATCTCCCCCTTTTGTTGATGAGGATATCTATAAGGAATTTTATTAAAAGGAGTACTTTCATGTATTAGTTCGATTTAATGTTCATGATATCTAGATGGAGGTATACCTTTAGGAATTTATTGGAAGAACCTATAGTGCTTGTCCAAGGTGCATCTTAAATCCTCTGGAATATTTTCATCTTCCTTCTTAACTTCCTTAGAATGAAGTTTAACCACCATTCCATTGTTACCCTTTTTTAGGATATTTTCCATTCTATGAGAGATGATGACTTGAGAAGGTCCATATTTTAACCCTTTGATTTCATATTGAATTCCTTCCAATTCAAATCTCATGAATACTTCATTATAGTTTGTAGAAATTGTGCTTAATGTTTTCAACCATTGAATCCCTATAACCACATCTACACCTCCAATAGGAATTCCATACATTGGGATTTCCAAATTATGTTCTCCCATTATTAGTTTAATGTTGTGGAATTTCCCCACACAATCAATACTCCCTCCATTAGCAACAAAAACTTGAAAATTTGTTACTATATATACAAAACAATTGAGGCACTCTGCTAATCTTTTATCAATGAGGTTATGGGTACTACCCGAATCAATGAGAATTATAACCTTTTGATTCTTAATGTAACCTACAATCCTTAGGGTTTGAGGTGATGACAACCCTGCCAATGCATGAACAAATATTTCACACTTGTCAGAATCAATGTTGTGCAAAATTTTGGCCTCTGTTCCCTGCTCTTTTGAGTTGACAATTTCTTCCTCATTTCTTTATGTTTATGATCCACTTTCTCTTAATCATTATTTTCCAAGGAGAACAATTTTGTTTCTTGACATTTATGCCCCTTTGACCATTTGTTGTTATTACCAAAGAATAATCCTTTTGATCTTCTTTCCTCCATTTCCTTCTATGATATTCGAGTAGGTCGAGGTAAGTTTGTCTTATGAACCCCAAAATGATCTCTACTTCTTGCATATGATCCAATGGTAGAATTGTGTGTAGCCTTATTCTTGGCTTGAATATGACAAGAAAATTTCATAGCTTCCATAATATTCTCATGATGTTTTAGGAAAATCTCATGTTTAATGTCTTATTTTAATCCACCTATGTAAGCTTCCAATAAATATTCATCACTTATGTTATCCACCCTTGTGGACAATACCTAAAGTTTTGAATTTTGATCTTCAATATCACCCAAGTGCTTGATTCTTGTCAAATGACTGAAGTAGTCTTGTTTTAAAACTTTCCCATATTGTGCTTTTAAGTCTCTTGTAAATAAACCCCAAGTATAATGATAAGAATGGGACTTCCTTTTAACTACCCATTGATACCATTGATATGGTTTTATCTCAAAGTTCAAAGTTGCTTTGTGAATCATTTTCTTATCATCCATAATATTATGTAGTTCAAAATATTTCTCTATTTGGTCCACCCAGGTAAAGACCTTCATTCCATCAAACTTCCTTAATTCAACCTTGGGAAGGTTCACTCCTTTCGGAGACCATCCATAAGTATTTCCACTATTGGAGTTAAATCCCCATGGAAAATTCTTATTAATGGAAAGTTGTCCAACCTGAATACTACCTTTTTTTTCATGAGTCGGTTCAAACACCTTATCAATTTTAGGAAGCCTCTCATTTAAGGTTCTATAATATTTTGTTCCATTTGTTCCATCTTTCCCTCCATCTTCTGTTCCAACTATTCCATTTTTTCATCCACCTTTCTTTCTATTTCTATTTGAGTATTTATCAAATCAACCTTTTTCACTGACCTATCATTCAATTTGTTGATTTGAAAGTCTAATTTGGATAGCTAGTTTTGTGTCTCCTCATTTTCCGCATGAGTCATGGAGGATATTTCTGGAGATTTAATTGGTGAAGTAAATTTTGGATATTTATTTGGAGCCATGGAAAAATGTTACAGGGTCCCGAGGACAAGGGAGTGTCAGGTGCTATAGCTCTTTGATATACGTGTAGGGTCCAATAATAATACTCGAACTAATATATCTAGGCACTAAAAAAAGAGTCTCAACCGTGCCCTTATCCGTACTACCCAACTACCTAGGTACTAGATGGTGGTATCCTCGAGTGCTATTCTCGGTGTACTATAGAAACATGATGACCAAATAGCTTATCTAAAGCTGATTTAAGGTATACCCAGGGGACTTCCTATATACCCAAAGGTATGTGGAAGTGAGATTTCATCTACAAGCACTGTCTAATGCAGTGCTAATCAAAGGGGTACCAATAGGGGCTACAAAGGTTTCCAACCAGGTGAAACAATGTGTTTCCAACCACGTGAAACAATGCGTATTTCATACGTGTATAATTCTCCAACCGTAATCTTATCCAATTAATGATATATTTTGTGTTATTTAAAGATGCCAAAACATGTCTCTATTGTTTTTTAAAACGAGCTTTCTAACCACAAGAAAACTCTTAAAATCACTCAAAAATAAATTGTGAAAAAACCCTAACTTCCACAATAAATATATCATAAAATATAATGATTCAAAATATGAAATTTTTTCCACATGTACTTCACTATATCAACTTACGATTCTCATAAGTTTAGAGTTTGAAACTTCATTGAAAAAAATTAGAACGAACATGGCAAGATAATTGATTTCAGGATTAGTCACAAACCTTGTTTTCCATGGACTATATCTCCATAAGTATAGAAAAATATAACATGTAATTTTTACCAAATTTGCTATGACATTTTTCCCTATTCTCCACATAATTTAACTATCTAAAACATCCCAGAAAAAAAAAATTGTAGTGAAAATTCCAATATGACTTGTTTAAAACTGGTTTTAGGATGAGTCAAAAACCTTATATTCCATACGCTACATCTCCAAAAGTATAACGAACCAAAATCTAATTTTTTTACCAGAAGTACTCTGATATGTGGCCTAATTAACCTCCAAATTTTACTGTCTGAAGCATCCTAGAAAACACATTATAGTGAAAATTCCAAGATGGCTCGCTTGAACCATAAAAATTCTCGGATTGATGCTCTGATATCGAATGCCGTGAACCAAGTGCCTTGAAAATGATAAAAAGTCAATGAATACACTCCACTTTGAGGGGGAAGCCTCCTTTTACAATATATCGAATTCAAAAGATAATATATGATGATCCTAAGACTAGCTCTCCTTGGTATATATATAGGAGACAAAGTGTACAATAATAATGAAAGCATACAATGAAAGGTTCTAGCCGACCTACCAATATAAAAAATAAAATAATAATGAATCCTTATTAGGGCCTTAACATAGGGCACCAAGCACCTTAACATATTGGGAGTAACTTTCCTTTCCAAAACCTGATCCCAAGTTTGTGAATTTCAGTAAACACCTCTTCATCCCATTTTTCAACAACAACCTACTCAACATGCTTAAGCACAAGAACTTTAAGGTCATGCCTTTGGAACCTACCGGTTTCAAATCTATATTCTAAATGACTTAAACCCTCTTTCCTAGCCTGCAAAGTATCCTTAATGAAGTAGTATCCAAGATGAAATCCATAGGGGATAAAAACTCTCTTTTTGTCTTTGACCAAGGAAAAATTGAACCCCTAAAGAATAGTTTGGTAACAAATTTCCCCTAAGACAAACTTGTCAGGGACATATCCAAGCAATAGGTGAGGGGAGCTATTTGCTCCAAAAATTCTAATGTATGCGTATTTCCCTTCAATATACCAATTTTAGAAATAAAGTCGAGCCAAGAATATGTCACATATCAAAGAGTATTGTTGATGTTAAGATTGGTCACAATCCCAACAACAACCTCATGAGGATAAAATATCCCTCTGCATTTTTATAGAGGTGGTAATCCTCTGTTATAATCTGAAAGATATGGTTTGATGTTCTTTGAAAAATAGGGGAATTCTAAACGACAAACCTCAAATCTTTATTTCTTTGCAAATATAAAGGAAAGATAAAAATATATTCACACATAAAAGGTTCGTGAGAGAAAGACTAGGAATCTTTCAAGACCGGAATAAATATATGTACAAAATATTATACAAGAATCAAGAAACCATAATATGAAAGATAAACATTCCTCACATCCATCACAACATAATAAAATTTGATCACATTCATAGGAAGGAAAGATAATAGTCCACAATTGTAGAGGACTTTACAAGAGTATTTCATTCAAAACAAAAACGAATATGATAGGTGCACTTCAAAAATCTCATGCTCATAAGTTCAAAGTTTGAGAAATAATTGAAATTACACCCTGAAATAGTTCTCTTGGGAATTCAAAAAATAATAGTCTGTTTTACAATAAAATAAAAATTTGCATTTGTCCAAATTGACTAGGATGGGGCTCCCGTGGACCATAAAATAAAGTAGGACATGTTTCAACCTAAAATAAGAAAAATTAGATGATCAAATATCAATAATGGGTTGTCAAGAAATGAAAATACACAACTAAATGATGTCTGAACGAGAAGTATGAAAGAGAAGGAGTTATGAAAAGTGATCTATTCACTCACCGTGATGGAGTCTCATCTATTATCTGCTTGACAAGGTTCCATTTGTAATTTCCTTCCCTAGAATTCCGTGATTGGTTGCAACTAACACTTCTTGATCTGGTTCTATTATTTTAGCTATGGCATTTTAAAACCAATTTTCAATATAATCTCTCATTGGTACAACAATTATTTCTTTCCTTGATTTTATGTCAAATAAAGAACTTAACAGATCTCTAAAGTTTGAACGCTGGTGTAGTGTATCCTCAATATCTTCATTTCTGTTTACGTAACTAACCAACCAACTTTCCACTTCTAATTCTGAATATTCGGTCAAACTATTAAATCTCTCAGTTGATGCAGTTTTCAATATGTCCAATTTTTCCTCAAATTTCTCTTTTGACATAAGAATGGAATTTAATATAAAATTTGGGTCTTCAAATTCTCTAGTTGTTCCAACTAAATCCAACTCAATTAATTTTAAATATAACTCTCCCCTTTTGACACTTATATTGTCACAATCAACCAATATTTCTTTTAGACATTTTTTTTTTTTATCCAACATTCTTTTTGAGTTGCTTTATGCAGATCGTAGAAGGAAAGTCCTCTTGTTTTCTTACGAATTCATTCATACTTGAAAATTTTGCAACAAAGGTGGAAAAAATCTCTTTATAGAACTCCTTGTCATTTTCTAGATCAACTTGAAGGTATTGTCTCAAATTTGTTGTTCTTGATACCAAGGAAACAAAACTCTTTTCCAGTTCCCATGCCTCGAGAATAAGAGCCATTATTTTCTTGATGTTTTCTCCAACATATCTTCTAATGAAAACGAGTAGTCTCAACGTTCCTGTCAATTTTGAACTAGATTTCAATGTTCCATCAAAACTCTTCCAGGGCCGCATTGTAGTAATTGGGCTGGAAAATATAGGTGGGGGCATCAAAGTTTCCTCAAATTATTTAATTCTTTCTTTTATGGTGGAATTTTCATTCTCCATTTCTCCGATTGACATCTTTAGGGCTTCACCTGTAGCTTCATGAATCTGCACAATTTTAGACAATGAAACTCCATTGAGGTTAAGTTCTGAGCTTGATTTTCCTTGAACCTTTTTATTTTTTGCATGAATTTTTTCAATGACCAATTTTTGTGAACTTTTTTTGAACATGGCACTATGCAATGCCAGGGATTCTTCTTCAAATATAATTGTTTCATGTGTGGCCAATTCTATTGTGACTTCTCCACTCTCCTAAATCCTCTGTTCTTTATTGGGAAACTCAATTTCTTCAATGTTCACATCCAGGTCCATGTCTTCAAGAACAATTTATTCTTCTAGTATGACCTCACTTCCTCTTTCCTTATTTGTTTGTCTTTTACTTTTGCTAATAATTGAGATCTTGTGGAGTCTTTCCCAAACTTTCGTTAGGAGGTTTTTGATCTCCTCCATCATTAGAATTGTCTATTGAAGATTTCCTCTGTTCATGAGCTATTGACTGAGATTTTTTTTTTGGTAGGCCACTTTTCTAAGAAGTACTAGTAGACCGAGTACTCCTCTTGTTCACAATTTTTCCTCATTGTCTATGTTGATCAATGATACTAACAATAGTTTCAATATCCTCTTGTTTCTTTTCAATTAACAATGCTTGAGGGTTCTGGATATCATCTTCTTCTTCTTCAAATAATAATGTATTAGCAAATGAAACACTGTATCCCACCGATGTCATGTGTTTCATAAGCAACTGATTAGGGTAAAACCCTTTGATTTCATCTACCTTCTTCAAATTATACTGATCAAATTGAACTGAAAATTCATCAATATTTTCATTGTTCTTTAACATTATCTCTCCAATCTTCCAAGGAAAAGGAATAAATTTCTTTTTCCTCTTTTCATGAAATAAATGGGCTCAAAATCTATATTGTTTGCATACTTCCACAAACACATAATACAATATATACGAGGGTTTTTCACGGAGCAATAAATATCGATAATGTTGAAATGTTCCATTGGTTCAAAGATCCCTCTCTTGTCCAAGAATGTTGCTACTTCTAAAGACAATCTTGATGTTTTTGGTCCAAAATTAAGTTTTTTGAATGAGAAAATAAATGCATTGTGTGTTTCATAAAAATGATACATAACGTTCTGTTTCCACAAGGCAGGTTACCACATTTGGATAGTGTCGATTTTATAATTGACTTGTTTGGATAAATGCAAGCCTTTAAAAACATGATAGTAAGTAATGGTGAAGATTAGGTATGAAAACATGTAGAATTTCTTATTCTTCCTTAAATTTGATAATTGAAAAGATAACTCTCTAGAGATAATGTTTTCCCAATAAACAATTGCTTTCTCATGAATTGAAAAATGTAATATATAAAAAACTAGTTGGGGAATAGTAGCCATAGATTCTTGTCCATCCACTATGGAAAATAGCAATGCCATTTCTTGATAGGATTGTTTCAACAAACTAACCTAGATGTTTGATAGGTCTCCTGCAATCATTGTTGGGTATTGAAGATACTCTCAAAGAATATCTAATCCACCATTTATTGCCTTCAAGAATTCCTTGTCTTCGTCCTCTTTGAAAATCATTGTCGTCTTTGGGAGTTTGAGCATTCTCTTGAAGATCGAAGGTGCCAACGAAATAAGGGATTATGCTTGCATATGAATTATTCTTCGGTTCTTATCGAATTTTTTGATGCACCACAAAATTAACTCTCTAAAATTGTAAACATCTAGGATGCATCCTGTAAGAGTGATTCCTGACATCCAAATATGGTTCAAGTTCCTCTCCAGAGGCGATGATGAGGAGTAATACTTGTATACTCTTGACCACTGAAAATTTTGATCTTCCTGTCCAAATGAGTTTATGGTATCTCTGTAGAAGTTTTCCTTTCTTCTGGTTGTCATGCTTAATCAAGTTGGCATATTAATGTACATTCCTTTTAGAATGTTATTTCCAATGATTTTTTTTTTACCATAAT
Organism: Picea glauca; assembly: GCA_000966675.3. Classification (NCBI taxonomy): domain Eukaryota; kingdom Viridiplantae; phylum Streptophyta; class Pinopsida; order Pinales; family Pinaceae; genus Picea; species Picea glauca. Next base: position 233,547 of record JZKD02S2168855.1, on the reverse strand, counting down.
AATATTTAAGTCTCTTGTTTCAAAGGATGGTTCATACGAATGGAATTGATGAAGAATTGTCTCGAGAAGATCTCCATTAATAACGACATTTTGATACTTAACTCATTTGACATTTTTATGATAATTGCATTAAATGTACATTGGGGAGAGTGAAAATATAGGACCTGGATTATCATGGGGTGAAGAAGGATCATGAGTATGTTGATAAAAAATGAAATGAATGCAAAATATCAGAATCGTGGTGGGATCTCAAAAAAATGAATAAGTATGAGGAATTGGTTGGACATAGAGGATCATGGGTATGTATATAAGAATCATAAGGTTATCGTGGCCCATGGAGAAATTAAAAAAAATTGACTAAGTATAAGACATCGCTGAGGTAATGAAGTATGGAGGGTTGGTGGTTATGAAGTGATGAAAAGGAAAGGAAAGTTATGGCGTTGTTAGTTCGCACGAGTAAAGGGTGTGAGGAAGAAAAATTATAACAACCCGCAAAGTGCAGTAGGAAATATGGCCAAGTATAGGAAATTGGTCGGATGGAGGGGTCATGATCATAGACAAGTGAACCGGGAAAAATATTTTAGACCCATGGTGGAGTGTTTTTTGGAAAAAAATCTAAGTATGGGTGCAAAGTGAAGGCGACGGAACACGACGATGTATTTTGGAGGCCACAAAAATTTGGACAAAGGAAAATATATGTTGTGAATCCACGACAATTGTAAAAATTTCTAAGTATGAAAAAAGGAAAACAAAAGAGAGAGGAGAACAAAATACTTAACACATATGAGGATAAAAAAGTGTGAATTATTATATTTATTCTCCCACAACATGCTAAAGTATACATGAACAAGTGGTTCTGACATATGCCAACTCAAATTCATCTAAGAAAATACATTGTTGTAGGGGCTAGTCATCCCTACCGACTAGACTCGATAGTCAACCAAGTCAGATATGTAAGTTAGTCGACTGTCTAATTCAAGTATTTGAGTCGGTCGATTATCTAGTTAGGTTGACCGATTGAGGAATTTAGGAAGTTGTAACTTCCATGTAACTGAATACACAAGTATATATGTGGCTATGTGACATGGAAAAGATGGTTGTTGTTGTACATGATAAAGTGCATATTGTTGGTTATCCTACTACTTTGTGTATGCTTCCTTATATGTGTATAGTAGTGTGTTTTATATATTGGTCTGTGTGATAAATTATTTGTAACACCTACATACTTTTCCCTTGATTACACCATCAGTTCCATTGACGGTAGTTCTGAACTCATGCATGTAAAATAATGCGCATATAGATGTTAAGCATGGAAGACATATGTGAGTGGTGAGAGCGTAAGATCAATAATTACATAGATAATTATGCAAGGAGAAACTTGATGAAAATGGTAGACACGTGAGCACAATTATTCATAGAAACTCACGAACGGTTCCTTGAAGCCATTCCATAAGCATTATTTGAATATCTTAACTGACCTTCTAATGCGTAAACTAACTTCATATAAATAGTTAATGCTGAAAATCACCAACGAAGGTCGAACAAATCTAAACGAGTGGTTAGAAATAATTGTCGATTATTATATTGAAAAAAAAGCTATTGAAGATAGATTGTTAGTCGAAACTGTTAAAGATAAATTTTACATCGATCTTCACGACGATTTCCTTTGTATCATTCCATCTTTACTGCACAATTTTTTTCTAGATAAAGGATTTGGAGATATCGTTGAATACCAACCTCTTTTAAGTACACCTCCACCAAATTGTAGCTGGGAGAAGAAGAAATACAAGTGGGAAGAACTTTTAAAAGCCTAAGACTGCTTTCTGAAGCACTGAGAATGGAAATTATGGCTAACATCACTAACTTCGAGTAAGTTGGATTGAAGATAGGGAGATTTATGATTCGTGATATGCCATAATTAGAGTCGACCACATTGAAGAAAAATAATGTCTAAAGCAAGGAGTAAGATAATCAAATGAGGGTATGCAGTAGAATTACAAGGGAAGACTACACGATGAATGCAGATCCATAAAAACTCACTCGAAGTCTAGAAATTGGAGTGGGATAAAAGGAAAAAAAAAAGAGAGAAAAAATGTAAGACAAGAGGGATCCACAAAGCTTGAATCAAAAGAACCTCTAGGAGCGGAAGATCACTGGAGCACATGAGTAGTATGAGTCGAGCATTGGACAAACAAACTTGGCAATAGAAGAAACCTTGATGGATACTAGGAGGAGATAAGTTTGTAGTTGATAGAGGCAAGTAGAGGTACCCTTCAACAAATAGACACAACAAAATCATGTATATTGACGATTGATTGTAACTGGCGACTTAGATTTGGTCATCAATAAGGTCACCCAAAGGTAAAAAATAAAAAAGGAAAGACTTAAGTTGTATTTCAAAAGAGCTAGCAAATTGATGGAATATTTTAGTTCCTTCAATATCTGTTTTATTCCAAGGGGCAAGAATCACAAGGAAGATTCACTAGCCTTGGCAGCCTCATTGTCAAATTCAGATGATACCCAAAGCAAAAATTCTTTCTGAGTAGAAAGAGCTTTTCGACCGTTTGTGCCTGATAACATTGAGTACTTGCAAATGTTTGAGAATGATGAACATATGGATTTTTTTTGTTAAATGATGATGATGATGATGATGAAGACGATCACTTGTCTGTTGTCCCCAAATATTGTTTAGAATATGAATATCTTTTCATGAAAGATGATTATGCTAAGAATCTCCTTGAATAAGTTTCAATTCAGAAGTGCAAGAAACAAGAAAAGTCAATATTGGAACTGACAGTTCCCCGAAGTATGTCAACTTGGGAGTTGATTGCACCACTAAGGAAGAAAATCAATATGTTTCCTTGTTCAAAGAATACATCGATGTGTTGGCTTGGAGCTATGATGATTTGAAAGATTATGATAAGACTATATTTCAAAATATCATTCCTTTGAGGGAAGGAGCAAAGCCAGTGAAGAAAAAAATAAGGATGATGAATCCAAAGATGAAACCTCTTGTAAAGCTTGAATTGGAGAAATTGAATAAGGAAGGAATAATTTATCCCATTAGACACTCAGACTGGATCTCAAATCCTATTATTGTAAGAAAAAAGACCGGGGAAATACACATGTGTGTTGAATTCATATACCTTAACAAATCAAGAATAAATGATAACTTTCCTTTGCCTAATATGGAGTTCCTTCTCCAACAAGTTACTGGATTGTCATGCATGTCCATGTTGGATGGTTTTTACGGATATAACCAAGTATTGGTGGCCGAGGAAGATAGGGAAAATATGACATTTATCACACCTTTGGAAACATATGCATATGCTAGAATGCCCTTTGGTTTGAAGAACGTTGGAGCCACATTCTAGAGGGCCATGGATCACGTATTCAATAGGTTGATAGGAAAATTTATGTAAAACTATCAATATGACTTGACAGTGCATTCAAAGAAAAGGGATGATCATATCCATCATTTAAAAAAGGTTTTTTAAAGATGTAGATTATATGGTGTCTCTCTGAATCCAAAGAAATGCTTGTTTGCTGTGACTCAAGGAAAACTGTTGGGCCACATTGAATGAAAGGAAGGGATTTACATAGATCGAAAATAATCGAAGCAATACAAAAGCTCAACCCCCTAACATCCGAGAAGGGAGTCCAATCATTTTTTGGCAAGATCAATTTTGTGCGAAGATTTGTTCTTGATTATGCAAGCATCGTAAATCTAATAAATTTGTTACTAAAAAAGAAGCAGAGTTTTGAATGAACAAAAAATACTCAAGAGGCATTCAATAATTTCATAATATCAAAGGAGAAATTACCACTGCTCCTGTCCTCATTAGTCTGAACTTTCAAAGAGATTTCATCATCTATTCATTTTCTACATAGATAGTTGTTGCCTCCATTGTTACTTAGAATAATATCAAAGGAGAAGAACTCCCAATAAGTTTCATGAGAAAAACCCCACATGACTGTGAGTTGAGGTATTTAGAACTAGAGAAGAAGACCTTGGCCCTTGTAAAAGTAGTAGCACACTTTTACACATACACATTGAAATCCCATGTTATTTCTTATGTTCCCTCATCACCATCGAAGATGCTTCTGAATCAACAATTAAGAGAAGTAAAATGGGCTAACTGGTTGGAAAATATACAAGAATATGATATCGATATTAAAACTTTAAAATCTATCAAAGGAAACGGTTTATGTAAGATCATCGCGAATGGAGATTTAGTTGACGAAATGATTTCAATTTCAGTCGGAGAACCGTTAGCTGATTTAGAATGGTACGGAGATATTGTATTCTACTTAAGGTCCGGGAAATTTCCTGTCACCATGAACCCCAAGGAGATAAGAACACTGAAGATGAAGGTGAGTCAATATGTGTTGATTGTTGACATACTATTCAAAATGAATTATTATGGTATACTACTGAGATGTGTTGATGAAAATGAATCCCAAGAACTAATAAGAGAGTTCCATGAGGGAATATGTGGTGGACACTTTGCACCTACTGAAACCACCCACAAGATAATCAGAGAAAGATTCTACTGGCCATCAATTTTCAGAGACTCGTATGCCACAATACGGAAGTGTTTGTAATGCTAGTAGATTTTAGGAAAATGAAGAAATATGTGATGCCTTTGCAGCCCATAATGGTAGAAAAACCGTTCTCCCAATGGGGACTTGATGTTGTTGGGCCAATTAATCTGAAGTCTAGCAAGGGGCATATGTACATTCTAACAACTACAAATTATTTCATGAAATGGCCGGAAGCAGTGGAACTAAAGAAGGCTGATGCTAAAGAGATAATTAAATTCCTCAAAGCCAATATTCTATCGAGATTTGGTGTCCCAGATAAATTTCTCAAAGACAATGGTTTGATTTTCATTGGGTCAAAGTTTATAGAGAATATGGAATCATCATGGGTCAATCATCGAACTATTATCCACAACGTAACGACCTTTCTAAATCCACAAAAAAAACACTTGTTCAGATACTGAAGAAAACCAATACAATAATTGTGTATCAAATGGGAAGAGTCTGTGTAAACATTGTGATGAAAGGATTAAAATAATTGTGTTCCTGAGATTTATAAAACGTTGGGAACATCACTATAAAAAAATAATGGACTGATATTCTCGAACAAGATAGTAAAAAGAAGAGACAAATTTTGTGTGTGAAGTGATATGGAGATAGAATCCGATAGTGAGATACCTAGTGAAGCGTTGGTGCATGGGTTCATAGACTCGCAATGCATCCAAGATTTGCAGGACAAGATCATTGAAGTTTCACCTGCTGAAGGGAAGCATCCACTTGGAATATTCATGGACATATACATAGAAGAGAAAAACTTTCCAACTCTTTTCTATGGGAATGTGCATGATGATGACATTGTAAAGAGATCTAGTTCCCAAAAAATAGTGAAAAGGGAACTGCTACATGCTAGAGACAATTTATCGTATCATATTACAATTTTGTTCTTCGAAATGATTGAAACAATAATCGACAAAGTGATTTCCTATGTGTGGATACAAATAAGAAAGGGAAAATTACAAGGAATAAAGTTGTTGGAAAAAGACTTGAAGTACAAACCAAATTTGGAAAAGATACTTAAATTTGATATTGGATACATCAAAATATTCACACTTCTCCTAATTACTTCAAACATATTAAGAAAAATGTATTTGCAATGATGCGAAAACTGGGGCCTCCATCTTTTTTCGTCACATTCATGAGTGCAGAGCATCAGTGGCATGAATTGGTATGTGCATTGACAAATTTGTATAGGAACAAAAGAAATGAAAAGCACTCTGAAACACTGGAAGACAAGGACATCGATTACCTATTAACAAAGGACCTAGTTACTTGTACTCGTTACTATAGACATATAAATAATGCTTTAAATAAATTGATATGTTGTGCCGAAATATTTTTCAGGAAAGTATCAGACAGTTACTTTGTAACAAAGTTTTAGAATAGAGGAAGTGAGCATGAACATGGTTTTTTGTGGATAGAATATGCACCCATATATAGAAAGGACGACGATTCAAAAATTGCAACAATCTTGGAAAAGTACATAACATGTGACACCGATCATCCACATCCCGATATTTCCAAATTGCATAAGCATTGCCATACAAGAACTTGTAAGAAACGAAAGAATTCACATTGTCAATACAACTTCCCTATGCCACTAATGAGAATGAAAATTATTATTGAACCGATTGAGTTACCAGACAAAGTTGTTGATGAAAAGTCAAAGTTGTTGTTTTCATCACTAGACCAAAAAAACTATGAAAATTTAATTACTTTTGAAGACTTATTGATGGAAATGGGAATAAAAGAGGATGATTAATTTCTCCTAATACAACGCGCACTAAAAAAACCGACAAGATTCCTAAAATGAAAACCTTCACATATTTGGAACACCAACTTTGCAAAAGACATACCAAATTTTTGGAATGCAAACACAGATGCACAATTTGTTTTGAATGCATATGCAACAACATCATATTGCAATTAATATATGACTAAAGTTGATAAATCTATGCAAAATAGATTTAGAAGGATACACAAAGAAAATGAAAAAATCAGAAATGACGTTATGCAAATGATACGTACGCTTGGAAATACAATGTTGAATCTTCAACAAATGTTTGCGCAACATGAAATCCATATTGTGATTTCTCTGCCACTGAATAGTAGTTCAAGACTGTGTATATTTATAAAAACATCTCCAATAGATCAACACACATTTGTCCTTAAAACCATCATTTTTATTGAAACAAGAACTTGATGACTTAGAAGATGTCATGTGCAACTATATTATTGATTACTATATTGAATGACCACATGCCATTAAGAATATCTACCTTGCTGAATTTATTTCCAAGTACAAACATATGGTACACACATATCGAAAAAGATAAAACCAAATTTGATATGATTCATCAAATATAACAAGTACATTGATTATGGAAATTTTTGCAGAGAAAAACTGATCTTGTATGTGTCGTTCAAAAAAAGTGAATCTACATTAAAGCATACCTAGCCTACATGGGTGTTATTGGAAAAATCGGTAAGTGCGGACACAAACTGATCTCCCTAGCTTCACTACGAAACTAGAACAAAACAAGACAATACACTACTCTTTCCTTAGATTTCAATTATCAAATGAGAAATGGATCTAGAAAATACCTTTTAAATATCAAAGTTCCGACTTTGCCAATGCAATCCAAGCTCTATCATGAGGCTTATGGAGAAATATCTGCAAAATAACACAAGCCAGCGAAGACAAGAATAATAGAGCCTACTTGATATGAAACTATGTATGTGATCAGGGAATCATACGATATGGACAAATAAGATTCATATAGGAAAGAAAAGTGCATCTGTATTAGATAATAGAAAGAGAGATTACAACCAAAGCATTGATGTCGTAATGTCCCTTCCAATAGTTCCTTTCTTCCCACACACTTATGCTCCAATAATTCTGAGACTATAGATATGAAAGTCACTCACAATCTATCTTGACAAGGAAAAACTGAAAACCACTCTAACCAAGCTAACAATCTCAAGCCAAATTTCCAATCTAACTTTCTCCATGAGAGCTCCTCTCCTTTTATAAGCTGAAGAGGATAAGGTGAGGATGTTAGAATGGTCCCATTAAATAAGAAAATAGAGTAATATCCAAACTGATCGGATGCCACCTCACTAGAGATACTTCTCCTTCTAGAAGCATAGAGAAGATGCTCATTTTTCCCACGTACGAAAATCATCGCACCCCTATAACTGAACAGAGTGCGACAACGTCAAAATAAATTTTTAGTAAAACATGCGATGATCTGGGATCGTCACACCCCTATAAATGGACAGGGTGCGACGATCCTCCTTATTAGGGTTTTTACAAAGGAAAATATGATTTCATCTCTCAGGCAAAGTTATTCTCCCTTCTTTCCTTAGGAATTCAGGCCACTTATCCCTATGAAGACAACAAATATGTTTACATCATTAACATCCATAGGGATGATGAAAATAATGTTTAACAGAGAGCCCCCCAAAGTATGAAGTTAGAACAAAGTGATATATAAAACAATTTGTCAAGTGTGTATAGGGAACAAGGAACATGTCGTTCAGAGACCTGCCAACAAAAAAGGAAATACAATACAATAATATATCATCACTGAGGTAGGAATTCCCATACTCAAAATACAAGTGAGTCAAAGCATAAATGCCGACATGAAAAGATACATTTCAAGTAAGATAGGTCATGGCCACCAAACATACTCTATGGATCCATGCCAATATGACTCAAATCTGAACATAGCCACCAAAAATACACTGTGGATATATGTGTTAAGGACTCAAATTTGAACATAGCCACAAGACATACACTGTGGATCTATGCAACAATACAATCTGAATATACTCCAACACAACCTGAATCTATCAGAAAATATTCAAGGTCTTCATCTCCACCACTCTATAGTATGAATCTAACCATGCAAATACATGTGCTGAAGTTGAACATGGTAGAAAATACTTGATTACCGGTCATTAATGAATACCATTAACAGGTGCAAGGGAAATTACCATTAATGTAAATGACTCCCAAGGTACTCTAGTACAATCCAACGAATGTGAATTAATGAGCTGAAGTTGAACATTCGGTGGAATCTCTTGGTTAGGGGTCAATAATGAAAACCCATTGTTGAAAGTGAGGAAACCTGCCATTGAGGCATGCAAGTTCCATGGTACCAATTACTTTCTAAGTCTAATTCCCAGATAATGAGTTGAAGTTGACACGAAAAGAATCGTCACTGGAGGGCCTTAATGCATCCCCCATCAATGACATGAAATGGGTAAAAATATTTGAGGTAGATTAGAGTAACAAGTGATTCAGGACTGACTCAGGGATGATTGTCGCAATAGAAGGCTTAAGGAATGCAGAAATGGCTGACGCAATAGAAGGATTTTCGGGTTGAACTTCTCTTTGAACATATTGATGACACGACAATTGTCTTGGAAACACTGACTCAACAACATGGATCACAAACCAATTTGTAATCTTATAAAGGAGTATGATCAAGAGACAAGTGGGTTTTCCATCCTAGACACAAAACAAGTGAAAGGGTGTCATGTTCAAAAGCGAATATTCCACAGAATACATGTTTAGATACATTTCTTTCCGAATTTCCCCCCTCCATTTTTGGCGAGTACCTCTTTATTTTTACACAAGCTTGAGGAGGATAACATATTGTTGTATTGTAAACTCATCCTTTGGATGAGTTCCTCGGAGTATGTTTAACAAACCCTAGGAAGGAGTGGTTCAGTCCCATATGGGCCTTTCGATTTTTGTTTTATGAGTCCAAGGAAAGAAAACTCAGGGGTTTTTCATATTTAGAGAGTCTGAAAAGCACTTAAAGAAAACTCCAAAATGTCCTTTTTCGTAAAGTAGTCTGATGAGACCGAAAAAAAGATAATATACTACTCAATAAATGTTTTCTTCAAATACTTTAATGAGCGTAAAAAAAACAAGATCGCTTGACCATCTTTTCATGTTTAGAGAGTTTGAAAAGAGCTTAAAGAGAACTCCAAGGGGTCTCCTTTTTCGTATAACCTTTACGAGTCCGAAAAAATGATAAACGTATACTCGGTTACATTCTCATTGATTCATGAGCATGAGAAAGAACAAATACTAAGCTTGGGATTGTTGTCATTTTTACGCAAGCTTAAAAAAAAACAAACTATGCTTGGGATAGATTTTATTTTTACACAATCTTAAAACTAAACAAAACTATGCTTGGACCTAGTTTCATTTTTACACAAGTTTGAACCAAAGGAAACGATGCTTGAGGTAGGTGGTTTCATTTTTACACAAGATTGAACTAGAAAAAACTATGCTTGTGACTTCCCAACACATAACACAGGGATGGTTGGTACTTAGCCCCCAGCTTAAGAAACTAGCGGCTTAACTTCAACATGAAGTCCAGAGGCTAGAAGCATTGCCCCCCAAGCTTCATTTTGTCCAACGACACAGGCGGATGAAAAGAAGCTTCAAATACTATATGTAACAAAGTACTTGCCTCAATCGAAGAGGGGGAAAATCTATTTCATTTTTTAACGAGCTTGACATAGGAACAAGAACTATGATTGAGAATCCAAGTTCAATCCCCAGATCGCTGTTTCATTTTTTAACGAGCTTGAAACAGAAACAAGAAATATGCCTATAAGATCTATTTCATTTTTTAATGAGGTTGCTATAGAGACGCGAAAACTATCCTCATAACTTCTGTTTAATTTTTTAACAAGGTTGTCACAGAGACACAAAATATATCCTCGAGGTTGGTTTCATTAACGAGCTTGAAATCAAAAAATTATGCTCAAAGATGGTTTCATTTTTTAATGAGATTGAAATCAGAAAACCATGCTTAAGGCTGGTTTCATTTTTTAATGAGCTTGAAATCAGAAAACCATGCTCAACGCCGGTTTCATTTTTTAATGAGCTTGAAATCAGAAAACCATGCTCAAGGCTGGTTTCATTTTTTAATGAACTTGAAATCGGAAAACCATGCTCAAGTAAGACAAGTCATGGACACCAAACATAAACTATGGATCCATGCCAATATGATTCAAATATGAACATAGCCACCAAAAATACACTGTGGATCTATGTGTTAAGGACTCAAATTTGAACATAGCCACAAGACATACACTATGGATCTATGCAACAATACAATATGAATATACTCCAACGCAACTTGAATCTATTAGAAAAGATTCAGGGTCTTCATCTCCACCACTCTATAGTACGAATATAACCATGCGAATACATGTGCTGAAGTCAAATATGGTATAAACCACTTGATTATCGATCATTAATGAATACCGTTAACAAGTGCAAGGTAAATCACCATTAATGTCAATGACTCCCAAGGTACTCTAGTACAATCCAACGAATGTGAATTAATGGGATGAATTCAAACACTCTGTGGAATCTCTTGATCAGGGGTCAATAATGAAAACCCAATGTCGAAAGCAAGGAAACCTGCCATTGAGGCATGCAAGTTCCAAGGTACCAATTAGTTTCTAAGTCTAATTCCTGGATAATGAGTTGAAGTCGACAGGAAAAGACTCGTCACATGAGGGCCTTAATGTATCCCCCATCAATGACATGAAATAAGTCAAAATATTCGAGGTAGATCAGAGTAACAAGTGATTCAGGATTGAATCAAACATCGGTACATGCTAGTTTCACCTCGAAACTAGAATAAAACAAGACAAAATAAAAAACTTTCCCTAAGTTTTAACTATCAAGCATACTAACTAGTAAGAGATAATGACATACCTTTTAAAGGTAATTTTTCCTCGCTAATTTCATCCTCACTCCATTCCAATGCTTATGAGATGTTGAACCTGTAAAAATACACAAGCCAATGAAGTGAAAGAAACAACGTATACTCAACAAAACCTATGTATGTGATCAAGGAGTCATACAATAAAATAAGACCAATTTTATGGGAAAGAAATATATCACTGTATTAAAGATATGAAAAGGAGAATACAACCAATGCCTTGATGTTGTAAGGTCCCTTCCAACAATCCCTTTCTTCCCACACACTTCTGATCGACGAATTCTGTGATCAACAATCTATCCTGACAAAGCAAAGCTCAAAGCCAACATACAAGCTCCAAAAAATCCAAGCTACAAAACAACTCCAATTTCCAATCCAACTTTCTCCATGAGAGCTCCTCTCTTTTTATAAGCTGAAGAGGATAAGGTGAGGAGGTTAGGATGATCCCACTAAATCAGAAAAGAGAGTAAGATCCAAACCAATCGGAGGCCACCTCACCATATCATCTTCTCCTTCTAGAAGCATTGAGAAGATGCTCATTTTTCCCATGTATGAAAATTTTCGCACCCTTAGAACTGAGCTGAGTGTGATGACGTCACAGGCCAGGTTTAGTATAGCATGAGATGATCCATGATCGTCACACCCCTAGAACTGGACAGAGTGGAACGATCCTCCTTATTAGGGTTTTTACAAAGGAAAATATGATTTCATCTCTCAGGCAAAGTTCTTCTCCCTTCTTTCCCTAGGATTTCAGGCCACTGATCCTTCTGAAGACAAAGGATAGGTTTACTTCATTAACGGTCATAAGGGTGACAAAAATAATGTGTAACAATGGGAATTTGCTTATTTTTTCATGAAACTAGAATACAAGCCAATGAAGCTAAGTTTACATACAATGTCAATCCAACCTAGAGTGATATGGAAAGTGTGATTAAAAATGTATAAAATGATCTTATCAATTTTGATGGTACATTGACCCAACAAGGAATAAGCACAGTTTATTGTGAACAATATGATTTTCAACTAGATTTGCAATGCGTTAGAGGGAAAAGTAGAAAAATAACAACCAATATTGGATTCCAAGTTGCAAGCCACCCATTTTTCTTGAAAATGGTGAATATTATAGACTTAGAATAATGTTGAATAGAGAACAACAAACAATCATCAAATACATTGTGCTAAAGAAATTAAGGGACGTGCAAATGCCATTGTACTTTTTTCTTACTGGTGGATTAGGAATAGGGAAAACCTTCACAACACAAATTATATTCCAAATTCTTATAAAAATACATGATTCAAATAAGACAATCGATACTTTGAAACCAAAGGGATTGATAGTCGCATACACAGGTAAAGATGCTTACAATGCATTTGGAGCAACAATCCATTTTTCATTTCTAGTTCCTTTCAACAAGTCCCAGTTTGTTCCACTTAGAAGATAAATGTTAGACACGTTGTCAAAGCGTTATAAGGAACTACAACTTTTCCTCGTTGACGAAACTTCTCTGGTCAGAAGCCAATTCCTATTTTCGATTGATAGTAGACTAAGAATCATAAAACATGTACAAACAAAGTACTTTGGAAACTTAGATATGGTATTTTGTGGTAATATTTATCAAGAACAACCCATATATGATTCCATGATATTTGAGCACCCTACCATGAACATGCAAAGAATATCATATGAATTTTGGACATATAGTGTGAAGTGTTATGATTTGCACACTACAATGTGGAAAAAAAAAATGAAAAGTTTATTTCTATTGTGAATAGGATGCGAACAAATAGTCAAACAACAAAGGATCTAGAATATATATACACAAATTGCATCCGAACTGCTTCAAATCACCCAACATTCCCTTATCTATTTTATAGAAACAAATATGTTGCATTGCATAACAGGTCTATGCTATTGCTTATTCATGGAAAGTAACTTTTAATCAATGCAATTGACGAAGAGGAAGATGTCCGTGGTGGTGTCCGATGTCATGAACTTACAACAACTTTGACTTCACAAGTATTTCTGAAATTAGATATGCTTGTTGAAATATATGCATGGAACTATGGTTCGTAGGGTGGTTTAGTGAATGGTGTAGATGGAATAGTCAAATCATTCACCAAAATAGATAAGGCTGATGTTTTATAGATAAAGTTATATGATTTGCATATTGGACATCCACATTCCATGAGGTTAGATTCTTTATATAGTGGAGACATTTCTCTTGATATTGTGCATAGTGAAACTAGCATAAAAAAAGTGACGACGAGTAATTTGAAAATCCATAAAAAATTCCCATTTCAAATTGCATGTGCACGTACAATACATAGATCGTAGGGGATAATGTTGGACAATGTTGCACCGATTCTTTGTATCTTCTAAGTCCTTTGAAATATGGATAACTTCAATTTTAAACAAAAAATCATTGCTAAGATGCAATGTTTGTGAAGTGATGCAAGTTGGACTCTAGAATATGATTCGTGGTCCGTGCAATTGGAGTCATGTATTTCAATTTTTTCACTAAACACGTGTAGTTTGCATGTGCATATCAATGACATAGCTAGTGACTATGATACAATGAAATCTGATATTTTGTGCATTCAAGAAAAATATATGCCACTCCTGATGAAAAATGAACAATTTCAGTGTTTCAATTGCCTCTCAAATTGCAATAAACATGGCATGATGATACTAGTAAAAACAAATCTACCCATATTGGAACATATGCATTTTGGAAAACCAAATGTAAAGGTGTTTGTAGAAAAAGTAATAGTAAAAGGATTGCATATTTCCATAATTACTATCTATGCAACCCCATTTGCAATTCTATGCATCATAGTAAATGCAATTGCGAAAGCATTGTGAAAATTTACATTGCAACAAAATTATAGTGGTTCTAGGAGACTTCAATATTGACATGTGTCAGTGTAACGAGAAAATAAATTTTTTTTGCAGAGTTACATGTACAACCCAAATCTACATTTCTTATTGGACCAAAGAAAACATGTGCAAAGAACATTAACTGATCACGTCTGTTCAAATGTGAAGAATGAACTATCATTTTTTTTTATTATATATTAAATACATATTGGAGTGATCATGATGCAATTTGTTTTCTATTTTCAGTTTGAAATGCATATAAGTCATAATGAAAATTATGCTATTGAATTACATTGACATCAGAATACATATTCACATATGTCCATATTTTTTTTACACATTCACATATTTTTATTTCCTTCCTACTGAAGCAAAGCATGTTATCATATTCTTATTACATATTTAGAAACTTCGTGTTTCTGTGTTGGTTCAAGAAATTGTGTTGAAAATGAGAAGCAAGTGCCCCAGAACATATTATGTTTGTAAAGAAAATAAAACATGGAGAATTCCAATTGAGTTTGCACTTCGATAATGTCCACTTAAATGTCTATTTGTGTTGTTCGATGTGAAATAAATAGAAACTATCAACATTCATTAATAAAATAAAATAGGGAAAAAAGAGACATGGAACAAGAATTGGGAAGGTGCATATTTCTAATTTTATCTGTGTAGCGTTTCTTTGGTTTTCATTCGTTATTGATTGGTATTGTATATTTCATGCAATTTTGACATATGGGTTTATTTAACTGTTCATTGCATTTTTTGCAGTGCTTCGACATCAAAATGAAATGGAATAAATGCAAGAAAGCAAGTATTTGTAAGTAATACAATAGAAGAAACTCATCAACAGTCTCTGAACATGAGATATACCGATAAAAATAATGCAATAAACACATTCTTTTGGTAAATTATGTAGATGTAGTAATATATATTTATAGTGCATGGTACTGTATAGAATCCAAATTGCATATTGCATGTACGACACATTGCTTGAGTAAGTGAAAATCATCTGTTTGGGCTATGGTTGCATATTGAGATAGTTTTTGCAATGGGTGGAGTCACTTTGGAGGTGGAAGGTCTATTTGGTCAACATATGTGTGGGTTCTCCACCTGTCTCTGCTTAGATTTGTTGTCAAGTGGTAGATGATAGGTGTGCTTCATCCTGCAACCCATAATTCAAGTAATGACTAGACCATGTTCTACAACTTCAACTTGGATCAGTTACTCCATGTCATGACCCCTTCCGAGTGATCATGGGACATGGATGAAGTAGCCTAAGTGATTCACGTAGGCTATAGTTATTAAAAAAGGGAATTAATTAATTATTTAATGTCATGAGGGGAAAAGTGACTTAAAAAAATGACATTAGATAATTAAAAGGGGGAAAAAGGGAAAACGTGCAGAAAGTGACTTAGGAGGAATATGAAATGTCACTTAAATTGAATAAAAGGTAAAAAGGTTGCAAAAGAGTCAACGGAGAAATGAAAAGGGAAAAGGAGGGCACCCTCTCTCATTATTGCATTGGTATTTTCTAATTTCTCATTGAGAGAGCTCATTATGGCTTTGGAACACTTGGGATGGAAACCTTAGGAGAACTTTCAAAGATTGGCTTTGGTGGTGAGACAAATCCACCCTCGTTGGTCATTTTGGGGAGGATATTGCTTCAGATTTCTTCATTGGGCTTCTGTGTGGACGATTATTTATTTGATAACAAAATTATTAGAGTTGGAAACAAGATTTTTTTTTCATTGTGGATGAGTTCTTCTGGATCACAGTGAAGAAATTGTATGTGTGGGTCGAACCACTTTTGGGATAGGCCGATTCTGGTATGTAAGTGATCAAACCACTATTGTGGACTACACTTCCTAAGTCTGGGATCTACTTGTCCATTCTAAAGGTTGAATTACTTCATATGGGAACACCTTCCTTGTTGTGGGTTAAATATTCTTTGCAGGAGGGGCTATCTCGGTGGCTAAGTCGCTCTATGCTTATTAGAGGATGCTACACTCATCAATGGAACTATTCTAGTAAACTAGGTGCACATATTGAAGCCAAGAGATTATTATTTCAGTGGTATCTTATCTTAGGAATACTCACAGTATGTTTCCCTTCTCTGGGACGAGATCTATAGACCAAATTATTGCACATTATTTGGAGGGGTCGATATCATTTGCCAGGGATCTGAGATAAATATTGAGGGACAATTCTAAGTGGAATAAAGTGTTGGTGTATGATGGTATTATTTCTTGTGGGGAGTGAACTAATACTGGAAGAGAAATGGGTCCAAACTGATCTCTTCAATCATATCATTTTGTATTGATGTTGTTACATTGTGGACCAAATTTGTGGTTGTTGTTTATACACCTTGTGGAGCTGATAATTTTTCAAACATTGTTATTATATTGTGTTCTGAGAAGAGCCGCCACCCAAAGCTAGTTTTATTTTGCATCTATACTGTGATATTTGTATAACGATCATGTATCATGTGCACTCTCTCATATTTACCTCTTGATTTTATTGTCTTTGAGTTGCTTCCATTAGGGTTTAATACGTTGAGTATAATTTTTTTGTGGTGATCCTTATGTTATGTAGAATTATTTGTATTGCACATATGAGCACAATGTTTTAATGCTACAACAACATTAAATTCTAAACTAAAACCACAAATATTATACCCATAAACCTAACAAGGTACATCTCAGTGGTGTCAGATACCTCTTTCCTGCCAGCCCGAGGACAGGTTTTGTTGTTCATGAGGGGTGAATAAAATAGATTTATCAGTGTCACATATAGAAGTAGAATGCAATGAGCGACATAAATGTTTTTTGAAGAAGAAGAGGAAGTAAGGGAAAATAAACCAGAGGTTGGAAAAGTAGAAAAAATAGGTGATGCCAATGAGGAAAGGGGTTTGCATATCTTGGAGAGTATATTTGTTGGAAAATGGAAGCTTACTCAACTCATAACTCAGTTACTTACTAATCAAACCAATCAAGCCAATTATAATTGAGGGAGTACCAATGGAGTAGGGGGTTCCAATGTGAATAATGGAGTTGACAACAATAATGAGATTCCCATACCTAACAATATCGGGGTCCCTATGCAAATTGGTGATAGGAACACTAGAAAAAGTCCTTAGACCTCTTTTGTCCAATTTTTTGGGAAACCAACAGACGAAGAATCAAGGGAATAAAGTTCCAAGTGAAAAATTTCAAGACTATTTGAGAGAATATCAAGCCTTAGGTGATGAGTTTCAGGAAGCCATGTCACTTCAGGACTTCTTCACAATCAAATACAAGAATACACCAAGAGATCAAAACAAGGGGCAATAGAAAAAGGATCTCGCATGGAATATGGGAAGGCTATCCATACCTTCCTTCAATGGGTTTAGAAAGAGCACAACCAGAACATGATTACATAATCTAGATAGATACTTCCAACTCAATCCTATGACATAAGTCGAAATGATTAAATTCACTAATCTGCACCTTGATAGAGAAGCCAAAGAGTGGTGGTACCATGGGTTGGTCACTCTGGGACATGCCACTATCACCTCCTATTTGGACTTTACTCAGAAGATGATGGAGTGATTTGATAAAAAAGACCCATAGCTGAATTTTAGAGAGTTATCATAGCTCAAACAAGAAGGATCATGAGATGCTTACATCACATAGTTTCAAAAGCTAGCAATGACGATGTCAGACATATTTAAACAAAGTCTTGTATTATTGTTCATTGAGGGGTTGTTAGAACCACTTCATGGTTGGGTAAAGGATATCAAGCCTGAGACCTTCCAAGATTCTATTGTCAGGACAAGGGACATGGAGGGTGCAGTCCCTAAAACCATTTTTTTTTCCAAACCCTTTATTCCACAGAAACACAAAGAGAAGAAGCCTCCTGGGAAGGAAGGTACAGGTAAGGAAAGTTTGTATGAGGAAACAAGAAATGAGATAAGGAGAAAGAACCTTTGTTTTCACTGCAAATATCCATGGGTACTAGGACATAGGTGCTAAGGCAAGTGTCAAGCCCGTTATATTGAGGTACATTTAGAATTTAATGAGGAGGAGAAGGAGTAGTGGGTTTCTCTTGAGTAAGGAAATGAGAATAAGGAAGAGACAGAGGAGAAGCATAGTGAGGAGGCTAAGGAGGTTGTTATAGAATCATTATCAGGTACCCTGAGATTCAACACCTTCAAAGTTAGAGGAGTCATAAGGGGACATGGAGTCACTACCTTGATTGATGGTGGGGAAACCCACAACTTTATTGATGCAACCTGAGTGGCTAGGAAATGAGTAGATATAGATGACTTTGAGGGGTTCAAAGTAGCAGTGGCCGATGGATTTAATGTGTCCTACACAAAGAAAATTCCTAGATTGGCCTTAAAAATTGGTAACTACACCTTGAAAAAATATTTTTATGTGGTAGATATGGAAGATTCAGATGTAGTGTTGGGAGATCAATGGCTTTAGACATTGGGGGACATTATCACAAACTAGAAACATATGACCATGAATTTCTTCACGCCAGGAGGGAAACAAGTTGTTCTACGAGGCATGGAGAATAATTCTCCTACAATGGTATCAAACAAAAGGATGGAAGCCATATTTAGACATAGAGATGTATTTTATACAACATCGTGCTTTATTACATCCCAGAAAGATGATGAGGGAAGATGACACTATCATACATACATTCAGGATTTATTGAGCATATATGACAAGGTATTTGGGTAGATACCTCCAAGGAGATATCTTGACAGAGGTTTTGAGCACACCATCGAACTTGAGGAGGGGGGAAAACTAGTGATCACCACCCCGTACATGCATCCCAAGAAGTTCAAATATTAGATAGAGAAAGAAATCAAGGAGTTTCTTGACATGGTGCACATAAGACCTAGTTCCAGTCCTTTCGCTTCCTCGGTTGTCTTGGTTAAGAAGAAGGATGGGAAAATGTGGATGTGTATTGATTATCGGGCCTTGAATAAAAAATACAATAAAAAATAGGTACCCTATACCCAGGATCGATGAGCTACATGGAGTGGTGTATTTTTTGAAGATTGATCTTCAATCCATATATCATCAGATCAAAGTCCATGAGGAGGACATTCATAAGACCACATTTAGGTGCCATTACGAGAACTATGAGTTCTTGGTCATTTCTTTTGGATTGACCAAAGCACCCGTTACCTTCCATTCATGCATGAATCATATATTCACAAAGAATTTGCATAAGTTACTATTGGTATTTTTTGATGATCTCTTGATATATAGTAGGACCTAGGAGGACCACTTGGCACACCTGGAGGAGATTTTGAGCATTACAAAGGAGCAGTCATTATATGCCAAGGAATGTAAGTGCAAATTTGGTATGCCATAGATTCTCTACTTGGGGCATGTAGTCAACCCACAAGGAGTGCATGTTCACAGAGAGAAGATACACATTATTATAGATTGGACACCACCTAAGAGTATCACACACCTGTGAGGGTTCCTTGGGATATGATGTTACTACAAGTTCTTTGTGTCATGATTCTCTCAGTTGACATCCCCTCTTACAAATATCATGAAGAAAGGGGATTTTTGTTGGACAAAAGAGGCCCATAGGACCTTTGATAAGATGAAGGAAGTGATGAGTTCTTTCCTCGTTTTGGCACTTCCTGACTTTACTCAGCCCTTTGTGTTAGAGTGTGATGCATCTAGTGTGTGAATAGGAGCGGTTTTGATGCAGCAGAAGCATATTATTACATATGAGAGAAGGAATATCTTCTCCACGGTGATACTTTATCCCATCTATGACAAGAAAATGCTCACCATTAAGCATGCATTGGAAAAATTCAGACACTACCTGGTAGGTGGGAAATTTGTGGTTAAGACTGATCACAACAGTTTGAGGTATTTCTTGGGGAAAAAGTATCTTAACGAAAGGAAACACAAATGGGTTATTAAAATACAAGCCTATGACTTTGATATTGAGTACGTCAAAGAAAAGAATAATGCAGTTGCTGATTCTCTATCTAGGAGACCAGAGATCTGCTTGTTATTAGAAATATCTATGGATTAGAAATATGAGCTCTTGGTGGATTATTGCAAGAGACAATTTGCTTGTGAGGTGATGGATAATGGTGTGCAAGATGACATGTACAAGGTGGTAGATGATATCATCTACTACAAGGACCGCATATACTTGGTTTCAGAGTCCACATTAAAGGAAAAAACTATGAAATCCATGCACGACACACCTTTAGTTGGGTATCCAGGATATTTTAAAACATACAGGAAGATCAGAGAAAGGTTCTCATGGAAGGGAATCAAAGATGATGTATTTAGACATGTGCAGGAGTGTGCGACTTGTTATAAAAACAAGTCAGAGCAGACCCACCTCGCAGGACTACTTCAAATACCACCCATTCCAGAGCAGAAACGAGAGAGCATATCCATGGACTTTATCACAGGGTTTCCAAAGACACATGGAATAGATTGCGTCTATGTGGTGGTCGATAGGCTAAGCAAGTTTGCTCATTTATTTTCCATATCCTCAGAGTACAAGGAAACACGTGTAGTGTATTTATTCTTCAGGGAGATATTCATGCTTCATGGGTTACTGAAAAACATTATTAGTGACAGGGACAACCAATTTTTGAGTGCTTTTTGGTAGGATTTGTTTAGGATAGAAGGTACATATTTTGTTGGAGAAATTTTTATTTTCGACACACTAGTTCAGTGGGATTTAACTGACTAGTTCTGTTTTAGGACTTTCTATTTATAACATCACTATTATTCATGCATTCCTAAGGAAAGCTAACTGCTTGATTGTTTTTATTAATTATGGAATGTTCTTCCCTATATATGAGTGTATTCCACTCATTCATTGTATCATATTGATCATCATTGTATCAATCATCATTCATTGATCAACTCATTGGAGTAGTGTGAATATATTTTCTCATTCTTCCATATTAAATCTCTCGTCCTTTCTTGATAAGATTTGTTTGTACTTGCTTTAGCTAGATATCCTGTGCAAGTTTCGATGGAACATTGACATGGTATCAGAGCTATGCTTCTTGGATCAAGCTAGACAAGCCAATGAAGAGGAAAATTGGATTTTTAGTGAGAAAAATCCCCTTAACAGACATTGTCGTAACCTTTCTTTCTCAAAAAGTGCAACAAGTTGAAGTTGTTGCAACTTCTCCCTATTGACAAGTGCAACAATCACACTTTGGCATAACTTTGTTTTCAATTTTGAACTTGTCACACCCTAGTACACTATAGAGTGCAACAAATAGGAGTCTATTTCTCTGTGTATGAAGGACATCTGTGACAACCTCTTATAGTGCCTTTTGTTTTGCATTGATTTCTCCCAAAATATTAACTTATGAGGAAACAACGTAGGTGAGAAGTAAATCGACCCATTCTTCAAGTGGGTTTTCAACCATTTGGATAAATTCCTCATAATTTTCTTAGAAAGGAAGCCAAAAGATCACCTCTGAAAAATGATATGAATTTTTCATTTAATGTGCCCTTTCTGTAGTGATTTCTCAATTTTTTCACTTGCAGATTGAGAGTAAAATTTTAGGGGTTCTCATACACAGTGGGAGAGGTGGATACACCACCTATTCTACATTAAAACTTGGTGGTAATCCTCACATCATACAATTATTTTTATTGGTAGCCCAAGGATGAATTCCAACTCAGAAGGAAAGGATTATACAACTTGACGACGGGGACATAAAAAAATCCTACATCATCAATTGAGAAGACCAAATGGGCGAACCAAAAGGATGATTCCACAAGAATTCTCCTTAAATTGATATCATCTTATTTATGGTTTCATGTTTCCGCATGCAAGACTCCAAACACGATCTGGACCACCTTTGAAAGTCTATTTCGAAATGAGGATCATATGAGAGGTCATATGCTTAAGGTAGATTTGAATACCTTGGATCCTAAAAGTTTTGATAATATACATGATTTCCTTACCAAGTTTAAATATTTGATATTGAGCTTGGCATCTTTTGGTATTGATAAATATAAACAAGTAGACCAACTTATTCTAGCAATCTTGGATAAACTAGGACCAGGATATGATGTCTATGTATTCACTTTCCATTATGGAAGATATCTCATGGGGAAAAATTGGAAGATGCCTACCATAGATCAATTCATTGATCATCTCACACATGAGAAATAAAAACTCATTCATATGGGCCTAATAAAGGATATTCCAAATGGAAAGGAGAAATAGAACGAGAAGGAGGGATATTTCAAACTCTTCAACGATTCTTTAGATTCCAAGAATAAGAAGAAGGGAAAACAATACACTTAGTGCAATAAACCAAATCATGAACAATACAAATGCATGTAGAAAAAGATCGATATTATGGCTCATGTACTTTAGTATAACAACCTTGTAAAATGCTTCCTGAAGGATCCAAGAAGAAGAAGGAATAAGACCCTACATCTAAGAAAGGCAATCATCATTCTCTTGTTGCAAATAATTCCTCATCTGATTCATGGATTATGTTAGCACTGAAAGTCACCCTCAGATTACGGGAGGATAAGCCCAATACCCATCAGAGTTTTTGGTGGATGTTGGTTTTATATGAGTGGAGGTCAATGGAAAAAACTCAATATATGAATGATGTTCAACACAGAACTGGACAAGAAATGCACAAGGAAGTAAGGGCCATAACTAAATTCAGTCAGTGAATTAAGTTTAAGTGTAAGCAGAGGGAAGACTTAGTGAGAAAGGTGAACAATACTGCTATGAGCATTAGGATTTCAAGTAGCACGGAGAAGAAAAACTCAGACTCAAGATCACTCTTAAGATCAATCTTCAGACATTGAAATATGTCCAAACAACACAGTCACAACAACACAATGATTAAACCTACATCACCATGCAGCTACAATAACTCAACTGGATCTTCCTTGCCCGAGCCATTCAATGTAAGAGGGAAAAAGATAACAAGGGAGCTAACTAAAACTAGTCACAATACCACTGTAATCAAACCTACATTACAACAACATAACAACCCTCTACTAGATCCTCCGTGCCTGAGTGTTTTAGCACAATTTTTACAAAGAGATGAAAAGAGATTGACTTCTATTAATATGAAAGTCTCAAATTCGATACATAACCAGAGAATAGTTCTGGCATCAAAAAATTATAGAATAGGGAGCTCTTCTCAACCAATTGGCGATCTTAACACAATATCAAAACTACTTATTTATACTGAGAACAGTCCCCGACTATCAGGATAATGATATGATCACTACATTCAAAAATTTCTGTTTGAGCAGTCTTCTGTCTGGTTGTGCATGTATTCCACTATCAGATGCAAGCTCAGATCGACATGGGCATGTAGATAAATCCATCTACAGGGGTACCTTGGGCTGACATCTATGCTTTCCATGACCGACTCCTCCATACTTTCTAATTACTGAGTGAGTCGAGGTTTCAACCACCCAACCTACCTTCCATTAACTGCTTTTCCTCGGGGACTCATTGAGATTTAAAGCTCAGGGGGAAACCACATGGTGCTCTCGGATAGGACACCATATAAACATGTGATTGTGGGGTTTCTCAAGAGTGGTTTGGGTTCAGACCTCTTTTGGGCCCACAATCCACCACCTTCCACTGCGTTTTACTTTTTCCAAACCATGGTTTCAATTGTGGGACCGCTCAAGAAAATTATTGCTCGAGCATGCTGCATCCCCATAATGGAATGTGGCCATAGATATGGTCTTTATCTATGATCTGATCACACCCACTAGATTTAGCGCCACCGCCAAGATTAAATACCCGCCAACTTTAGAATCCGCCACACTATGCCCTAGGAGAGGGGGATGATACTTTTGACGTTGAACAATAATACCTCCTAGAGGATGACCTGTCGGTGCTATGCTGACCTTTCACAGATGGAGTGGTGACATGTATTGATCGACAACAGGGTAGAGGCATGTCTAAGAACGCTTGAAATGAGTGCCACGGGTCAAGGCTATAAGGGTTCCATATGTCCTCACTGATGGTTGATGCACATCCTCTTGAATTGAACGACCGAGAATTACTTTGGGTTTTCGAACTCTGGGAAAATCAAATATCAAACCTCCTTTGCCTTCATCTTCTTTTACCTAGAGCTATGGATCTGATGATGCGTTGCTCCGCTGATGGATCGTCCAGATTCACTTTAGGACTTCGGGCACTTCAGCAGTTTGGCCACTTTGGGACTTCTGAACTCTTGAATGCCCGTGAGTTGCTGATTTGAACTGCTCCTGAAATCTCCACCGCTGAAAGATTAAAACTGCCCGTTTCTTACGTTTCAAGCCTGAAATGGACAACCTGCTTCCCTTGACAACTATATGTGATTACAGATTATATATTCTGGTGCATCACATCATATGGAAACGAAAGAGGAAGTTTTTACTTCTTTGAGCTCATGCTCAGGACCTCCTATTCTCACGGGGGATGATACTCCAGTAGCAGTAGCAGGAGAGGGAAGAGTGGAAATCCATAATGGCAGTTCTTAGAATGTTTTACATGTTCCAAATCTTTCTATGAATCTTCTCTTAGTTGATCAAATCACTCAGAAAGGTAAAAAGTTTGAATTTACATCAGATTCAGTTTCTATAACTGATATGTGTGACAATTCCATTATTGCAATTGGTGATGTGGATCAAAAATCAAGGTTGTATAAATTCACTAAGTTTTCTGATGGTGACTCTTATTTACTACTTACACATAAGGAGAGTACTTTGCATGCACCTCCAGTGAAACATGCAGCTACTCTTATGCTTCCATTAGTTCTAGACATCAGAGATGATCCATACCCTCAAATTATGTACATGGAAATGAGCAGGTAGTACAACCAGATAAGAAGACAACACTGACGCTTCAGTAGATTCCTAAGAGGGCATAGTTCACACTTCAGGCAATAGGTGTCCTTGCAAGGAATCCATTGGATTCGATGAGGAATCAATCTCATAATGAGGATCCCTCTCATGTACTTTCAACTTCTGAACTTACAATTCCCATGCATTGCTATATGATTCAATATTCAGATCCAAAAAACTACAATAAGGTTGTGGGAAATACATTATGGAAAAAATCCGTGTAGGAGGAGTATGAATCACTCCCAAAGAATCATACTTGGAATCTGGTTCCACTTCCACCAGAAAACAATATTTTTAGGTGCAGATGGGTCCACATGATCAAGAGGTACAAGAATAGATAGGTTTCCAAAGGACTTCATCAGACCCATAAATATTTCTACATATTCACGAAGAATTTCAGCGAGCATAAGTTTTAGACTTTGCGTGATCGTCTTGGAGTGAATAAAATAGTTTCCTAGCAACTACTGTTTCTTCTTTTGATGCATTATATTTTGAGGGGGGTTTTGTTCCCACATGGTTTCCCCTCTTTCCTCATTTTTATTCAGTGTTCATTAGTTGCATTGTACATGAGTACCTAATATATCCTAGTAGTGGGAATCATTTTTTATTTCATAGTGATGTTCAGGGGGGGTGTTGGATAAATTTCTATTTTCGACACACTTGTTAAGTGGGAGTTAACTAACTAGTTCTAATTTAGGACTTTCTATTTAGATCATCACTATTATGCATGCATGCATTCCTAAGGAAAGCTAATGGCTTGATTTCTTTTCTTAATTATGGAAAGTTCTGCCCTATATATGAGTGTATTCCACTCATTCATTTTATCATATTGATCATCATTGTATCAATCATCATTCGTTGATACACTCATTGGAGTAGTGTGAATATATTTTCTCATTCTTTCATATTGAATCTCTCATCCTTTCTTGATAAGATTTGTTTGTACTTGGTTTAGCTAGATCTCTTGTGCAAGTTTCAATGAAACATTGATAGAGTTGACTCATAGTACAAGTTACCACCCACAGACATGTGAAAAAATAGAGATAATGAACAAGTGTCTAGAGGGGTATTTGTGTAACTACGTGAATGAGTAATAAAAGGCATGGGTTAAGTGGTTATACTTGGGAAAACATTGTTATAACACTACTTATAATATTTCCATTGGGATATCATCATTTAAAGAATTATATGGATATGATGCTCCATCCTTTGTAGACTCGGAGTTTAGGGATAACAAGGCTCCCAAGGCCAAAGATTGGATTCAGGAGAGCCAAGACATTCTTAAGGATATTAAGGATAACCTGTAGAATTCCTAGAACCAGCAAAAGATATATGCAGATAGGAACATGGTCGAGCTCATCTTCGAGGTAGGGAACTTGGTGTTTCTCAGGATGTAGCCATATAAAGAGTTTTCCCTGAAGAAGAGTGGTGTAGAGAAACTTAAGCCACAATTTTATGGGCCTTACAAAGTGACTAGAAGAATTGGTGAAGTGGATTATGAGATGGAGTTTCTAGAAGGGAGTAAGATCCATAACATGTTTCATGTCTCGTGTCTCAAAAAGGAATTGGGACAACACATAACAACTTCAACATAATTTCCTCCATTGGATGAGGAGGGGAATCTAGTACTAGTTACTGAGGAAGTATTGGAGGTTTAGGAAAGGAATGTTTGGAACAAGGTAATTAGAGAATATCTGGTTAGATGGAGAGAGTTTCCTATAGAAGATGCCACTTGGGAGAGTGGACAAATTTTGCACCACCCCAATTTGCAATTGCTTGGGGACAATAAATCTCGGGAAGGGAGGACTTCCATTCCCCCTTCTGAGTGATCATGTGACATGTATGAAATAGCCTAAGTGATTCTCATAGGATATAGCCATTAAAAAAGGGAATTAATTAATTATTTAATGTCCTAAGGGTAAAAGTGCCTAACTAAAATGACATTAGATAATTAAAAGGGAAAAAAGGGGAAGAGCATCGAAAGTGACTTAGGAGGAATATGAAATGTCACTTAAATTGATTAAAAGGTAAAAAGGTTGCAAAAGAGTCAAAAAATAAATAAAAAGGGAAAAGGAGGGCGCCCTCTCTCATTCTTGCATTGGTATTTTCTAATTTCTCATTGAGAGAGCTCAATGTGGATTTGGAACTCTTGGGATGGAAAACCTAGGAGAAATTTCAGAGATTGGCTTCGGTAGTGAGACAAATCCACCCTAGTTGGTCATTTTAGGGAGGATATCAATTCAGATTTCTTCATTGGGCTTCGATGTGGATGCGTATTTCTTTGAAAATAAAATTATCAGAGTTGGAAATAATATTTTTTTTTCATTGTGGATGAGTTATTCTTGACGATAGTGAAGAAATTGCATATATGGGTCTAACCACTTCTGGGATATGAAAATTATGGTATGTAAGTGATTAAACCATTTTTTTGGACTACATTTATTAAGTATGGGGTCGACTTGTCTGTTCTAAAGGTTGAGTTTCTTCATCTGGGCACACCTTCCTTGTTGTGGGTTAAATATTATTTGTAGGAGGGGATATCTCTATGACTGAGTCACTCTATGCTTATTAGAGGATGCTACACTTATCAAGGGAATGATTATAGGAGACTAGGTGCACAAAATGAAGCCACAAGATGATTATTTTAGTGGTATCTTATCTCAGGCTTACTCACAGTCTATTTCTCTTCTCTAGGTTGAGATCTACAAACCAAACTGCTCGACATTGTTTGGAGGGGTCGATATCAATTTCCAGGGAGATGAGATAAATATTGAGGGGTGATTCTGAGTGGAAGAAAGTGTTGGTGTATGATGGTATTATTTCCTTTGGGGAGATAATTGATACTGGAAGATAACTGGGTCCAAACTGATCTCTTCATTCATATCATTTTGTGTTGTTGTTGTTACATTGTGGCTATTGTTTATACACCTTGTGGAGCTGATAATTTTGCAAGCATTGTTGTTATATTGTGTTATGAGAAGAGTTGTCACCCACAACCAGTTTTATTTTGCATCTATACTATAATATTTGTATAAGGAGCATGTATCGGGTGCACTCTTTCATATTTACCTTCTGATGTTATTGTCTTTGACTTGCTACCATTGGGATTTAATATATTGAGGATAAGTTTTTGTGGTGATCCTTATGTTATGTAGAATGATTTGTATTGCACATATGAGAACAATGTTTTAATGTTGCAGCAACATTAAATTCTAAAATAAAACCACAAATATTATACCCATAAACCTAGAAAGGTACATCTCACTCCGACAACTCCAAATGGCTAGCATCGACTAATATCTCCAACAGAGAGGAGGACCATCATTCTCATATCTTGTTCAATGCACTTGGTAACCAAGAATACATCGACAACTAGAAGAAACAAAAGGTACAATTCCAAGAATGGAGCGGCCTGGTTCAACAAATGTGTTGATATATAGCAACACAAAGAGAAGATGATGTTTTATAAATATGAAGTTTTGCATGACCTTCGAAGCATAGTTCAAGCAAATATTTTCTATGCTAAGCATCTTGCTCTCGAACTGTATGTTGAGTTCCCTTTCCAACAATTGCATTCTCAGTGTCAACCGACATGCAAATGAAAAACCAAGGACAATGTTCACATCTAGTCCATGATGTTTAATTTATTCACACAGATTGGATGACCGCACATTGCTTGAGTAAGTGAAAACCATTTTTTTTGTTGTTGTAGTTGTAGCTCAAGACAACTTTTCCAATAGGTGGAGTAGCTCTGGAGGTGGCTGATTTATTTGGTCTACATTTGTCCTGGTTCTCAAACTCTCTCTGCTTGGATTTTCTCTAGAGTGGTGAAGGATACACGTACTTTATCTTGCAGCGCAGAAATCCAAGAAATGACTAGACCAAGTTCTAAAACTAGAACTCGACCCAATTTCTTTGTGAGCTAAAAATGACTAGCACTGATTAATTAGTCCAACAGTCGGGAGCACGATGATCCTCATGTATGTTTTAGCTTGCTTGGTAATAATTAAGATGTGAAAAACTAGAACCGATAGAAGGGGAAGTCCCCAAAATCAAGCCAGGGAATTCAACAAAGGTATTGATCCACGGTGACACAAACAACTGATGTGGGACTAGAGAGCTGGCATATCGCAACAACTTTGAAGAATAGTTCAATAAATTATTTGGCTAGGATAAGTATCTCTCTCTTGAAATATAGATTGGGTCCCCTTCCTAAGAGTCACATTCTCAGCATCAACCTATTTATGTTTGTGGTAGCATCGGAGGGGTACTTTCGCATTGGCATGTGTCTAGCATGTGGAAGTCGTAAAGAATATTCTAGTCTCGAGTTTGCTTTAGTTAAAAGGAATTAATTAAAATAAAATTGTATTTATTAGTGAAATGAGTTATTTAAGGAACATGCATAGCATGCAACATGTAATCTAAATCTTAAGTGGGTGTGAGAAGTAATATCAACCATAGATCACTTTGAATATTATAAATAGATTGTAACTCATGATTATAAAATCAAGGCTACGGTGAAGGAGGAAGACACTTGTGTTGAGGGAGTTGACACAATCAAGACTTTGAGAGGAAGTAGCTTTTGATAGGAGATCAAAGTGAGAGACTTTTGACGAGAGGTCAAGTTGGAGAGAATTTGGTGAGAGACCAAGGTTGAGGATAGAAAAGAAGGAATTTTGCTAGTGTGGGGAGTGTAGGAGAAAATAAGGACTTTTTCTTACACTAGAGTGAGGAGATCTCACAGGTTGGGTGAAGAGATTTCATCCAAGTGTTGATCAGAGGGTTGGATCACAAAGGACCATGATTCAAGATCTTGGATAGGTGGAGAAGGAATTCCATCTAGAGATCATAGAGGTCAAGGAGGAGAGAGAGTAGAGGAAGCTACATGTGGGTTTCAAACGATAGAAGCCACAGGGAAGAATAAAATCATACAGAGCTTCCCATACGGATATGTGATTCATAGTGTAGGAATTCATGTATATACATGGTTCAAAGTAGGTTGAATCACATATGCCTCAAGAAACATGTATGTATAGGGTCGTACATTAGAAAAAGAGTTGCCAGTTTTGTCTGAAGTGTATAATTCTACCAGTGGGCCATTTTCCCTATTACGAGAGCCTGATTTGACCTTAATAAAAGAATCATTGGATTGGTTTTCCCTCTGTGGTTTTTCCAGGGGTTTATATGATCCAGGTGGATATTGGTGGCCACCCACACATTCCAAATTCCAATTGGCTCATCTTGACATTTTTCAGTTCAGAAAGTTTCTTTGTAATGGGGAAAACTCTTTGTAATTGTTGGTTATGCACTTACGGGGCTGTCCTGAATCCCTAAACAACATCTAGGTTGATATTGGTGGTTGCCCACCTATTCCAAATATATTATTTTGTAAGTTTTCATGTCAGTACATATTGTTTTGGGGATCTAAACAATGTTTTCTTGTCGTGCCACTGTCAAACTATATACATAGTCAAAGTTTAATGGCATAATGCGTAGTTCTCGAAAATATATTTCCAAAAAGATATAACACGCCTAAAATGGATATCTTATGCAAAAGTTAAGACCCCGAGAAGTTAATGTACTAACTTACCCCAATGAGGCCCACATGACTTTTGTCTCTTCATCTCCTAGGGTTAGGGTTTTAGATGTATAGGGTTTTCGAATTCAGGATTATCATGAAAATACCTTCATAGCCTCATTGTAATCATCTTCTTGCAAATGAGCGCAACCATCACATCTCTTCTCAAAGATAAAGATTCCACCATTCTAGCGAGTCTTGCACTCTGTATATTTACAATCTCTATACATTTCTTCCATTAATAGAAATAATGTATTGTTGTATCTCTCAGTTTCTGGCAATTTTTATGACTATTTCATTGTAATATATCTTCTTTCATTTCGTTCCAAAAATAGTCCGAATCAGTGGTATCAGAGCATGCTCTTGATCGTTTTTCAGTGCATGTCCCTGACGAGGTCCAAGTATAGAAAGTTGGGTCTCTATCTTGTCTCTCTTGAGGAAAATTGATCTTGCCCAAGAAACCCTCTATGGCAGCAGAAAAGAAAAACGATGAAGGAAAATATTCTATTAACTTGTTGCTTGAGCAAACTGTCGTGTGACAGAGGGATGAAATGATGGAGAATTTTGCACACATCCTTCAACGCCCATCAATAGAAATATGCACATATTCATCAAGAGACTACTTTGGAGGAACCTTTACCTTGAAGGTAAAAGTTAATTTTGATATTCCTGTATTTGAAGGTCATATAGATGCATATGCCTTGGAAAAATGGTTAAATATGCTAGAAGGTTATTTCTCTGTTCACAATTTTTCCGACAGGGAAAATATCACCTTTACAATCCTAAAGTCTCTCCCCCATGCCAAACATTGGTGGGCAACTTACTAGGAGAAAATATCCACAGAGGAATCTAGAATATATGGGGCTGAGCTCACTTGGGATTGTTTTTTGGATGTGGTCAAGGAACAATACTACCCTGTTGATAACAACGAAGACCGATACATGAGATGGACCACACTGCGGAAAGAGAAGAGATAAACAATGCCAGAGTTCACAAATAATTTCTATACCTTGCACACCATGTTGGGTATCAAAGACTCCAAGAGACATCTCGTTCTGAAATACCATGGGGCTCTGCATAGGTACATCCAAACCGAAATGGATTTACTAAAAATATCATCATTAGGAGATACTTATCAATATGATATTAAAATCAAGCAAAAATTTAGGTACTAGAACAAATGGGAGTTCGAGTCTCCAAATATGAAACAACCAAAGCATGGTAAAGACAACCCTAATGAATATCCTCCTGAAAACCAGTCCAAGACATAGGAAAATAAGGGTAAAGGAAATGCAAATAATTACACTGGGAAGTGGTGCGACTTCCACAAAAGCTCGTGGCACAACATCGATGAATGTCACTCGAAAAAATCATTGGTGGTCGAGGTCAAAGACAAGGAGCTGAACCTTGATTTGAAATCTGATCCATAAAATATTGAAAATAGACAGATCATCGACGCAAACCCCACTTCTATTGTTGTGACCACAACAATTCAACCAGAAGAACCAATAGATCTTGAAGAGGGGGTGCACCTCTTCCATTCACATATGTGGGTGAAGGGGACCCTCTTGCATTTCATTGTTGATAGCGACAGACATAAGAACCTCATCTCAGCTGAGGTCGTCAAATATTTGGGGTTTTCAACAACACCACACCCACAACCATACAACACCGGGTGGCTTCACCAGGGATGAGATCGTCATGTCTTATAGCAGTGCCTCTTGTCCTATGGCATCCAACGCTTCAAGGATGAGGTAGTGTGTGATGTTTCCCCTCTTTATGTCTATGATGTTGTTTTGGGCCAACCATATATGTGGAAACATCATGTTTTTTATGAGTTTCGATCTTGTAGTGTGATTATTACTCTAGGGAGTCAACTCTCATACTGCAAAATTCATCCTCTTCACATTCTATTGAAAGGATGCACATAAGGCCACTACAACCACTGCAACCTTAGCACCTTCTATCCAATAGAAGAAGATTGTAGAAGAGAAAGACGATATTGTTTCTTCACCTGCAATGGTGCCTACACAATTCCCCATCAAGCCAAGAGACAATAGGTTGGTGGAATAGATTCAACCCCGCCAACAACACATTCATGACAACCTTCCAGAAACCAAGCAGTGCAACTTCTCCAACAAGGCACACAACTTACCAAGATTCAGATTCAGAAAATGCTTTCCCCTCTTCCCCATGTGCTCAACGAAATGGAGACCATTGTTTCCTAAGGGGGGAGGATTGATCTAGGGGGATATTGGTGGCCACCCACCTGTTCCAAATTCCAACTAGCTCATCTTAACTATTTTTAGTTCAACACGTTTCTCTGTAATGGGGAAAAATATTTGTAATTGTGGGTTTTGCACTTACGGGGCTGTCTTGAATCCCTACACAAAATCCAGGTAGATATTGGTGGCTGCCCACCTATTCCAACTGGATTATTTTGGAAGTTTTTATGTCAGTACATATTTTTGTACTTCCAAGGCCATTTTGGGGATCTAAACAATGTTTTCTTCACTTTCCACAGTCAAATTGTTGATGGATTCAGAGTTTGACAATGTAATTCATAGTTCTTGAAAATACCTATCCAATGGGCTATCACATGCCTAAAACAAAGATCGTATGCAAAATTTACGACACCAAGAAGTTAATGTACTAACTTACCCCAACGAGGCCCACATGAATTTTGACACTTCATCTCCTAGGGTTAGGTTTTTGGATGTCTAGGGTTTTGGGATTCGTGTTTATCATAAAAGGCCTTCATAGCCTCATTGTAATGATCTTCTTTCAAATGAGCATAGTCGTCACATCTCTTCTCAGAGATAAAGCTACCAGCATTCTAGCGAGTATTGCACTCTATATTTTTACAGTCTCTGTACATTTCTTTAATTTATAGAAATCATGTATTGATGTATCTCTATGTTTCTGGAAATTTTTATGAGTATTTCATTGTAATATATATTCTTTCATTTCGTTCCAAAAATAATTTGGATAAGTGGTATCAGAACAAACTTCTTTTGATCATTTTTTAGTGCATGTCCCCGACGAGGTCCGAGTATATCAAGTTGGGTCTCGAGATTGTCTCTCTTGATAAAAAACAATCTCACACACCCAAGAAACCCTCTATGGTGGAAGAAAAGAAAAACACCAAAGTAGAAGATTCTATTAACCTATTGCTTGAGCAAGCTCTTGTGCAATAGAGGGACAAAATGATGGAGAATTTTGCACACATCCTTCAATGCTTGTCGATAGAAACATGCACATATTCATCAAGTGACCACTTTGGAGGAACCTATCCCTTCAAGGTACAAGTTAATTTTGATATTCTCGTATTTGAAGGCCAGATAGATGCAGATGCCTTAAAAAAATGGTTAAATTTTCTATAAAGTTATTTCTTTGTTCACAATATTTCCAACAGGGAAACGATTACCTTAACACTCCTCAAGGCTCTCCCCCATGTCAAACATTGGTGGGAAACTTACTGAGAGAAAATATCCACAAAGAAATCTAGAATATATGGGGCTGAGCCTACTTGTGATTTTTTTGTGGATGCAGTCAAGGAACAATACTACCTTGTTGATAACTATTAAGACCAACACATGAGATGGACCGCACTATGGCAAGAGAAGAGACAAACAATGTCGAAGTTCACAAATACTTTCCATACCTTGCACACCAAGATGGGTATCAAAGGCTTTGAGCGACATCTGGTTTTGAAATACCGCGGGGCTCTGCATATGTACATCCAAACCAAAATGGATTTCACAAACATCTCATCATTGGGAGTTGCCTATTGATATGTTGTCAAAATTGAGCAGAAATTTAGGTACCAGAACAAATAGGAGTTCGGGTCTGCAAATCCACAACAACCAAAGTGTGGTAAAGATGACCCTAACCAACATCCTCTTGACAAACAATCCAAGACACAGTAAAATAAGGGTAAAGGAAAGATGAAAAATGAAATTAGGAAGTTTTGCAACTTCCATAAAATCCCCTGGCATAACGCCAATGATTGTCACTCGAAACAGTCATTGGTGGTCGAGGTCAAAGACAAGGAGCCAAACCCTGATTCAGAATACGATCTAGAAAATATTGAAAATAGACAAATCATCGACGCAGACCCCACTACTTCTATCGCGACTGCAATAATTCAACCATAAGAACAAGTAGATCCTGAGGAGGGGAAGCGCCTCTTCCATTCATGGATGTGGGTGAAGGGGACCCCATTGCATTTCATTGTTGATAGAGGCAGTGAGAAGAACCTTATCTCAACTGAGGTCGTCAAATAGTTGGGGTTTTTGACAACACCATACAACATCGAGTGGCTTCACTAGGGATGAGATCTCCGTGTCAGCCAACAATGCCGCTTGTCCTATGGCATCCAACCCTTCAAGGATCAGGTAGTGTGTGATGTTTCCCCTCTTGATGTCTGTGATGTTGTTTTGGGCCAACCATATATGTGGAAACATCATGTTTTTTATTAGTCTTGACCCCATAGTGTCATAATTACTCTGAGGGGTCAACTCTATAGGATACTAGATGTAGTTTTGACTACTGTTCCACCAAAACAATGTCGGAAGGTAATCTCTCATACTAAAAATTCATTCTCTTCATAGTCTATTCAAAGGATGCACAAAAGGCCACTATAACCATTGTTGGTTAGATCTATGACTTCTTACTTCCTCTTGGGTTGACCGAGGTTCATATTTGAACATGTTTCTAGCAAAACCCTCTAAAACTATTGACCCTCTTGGTAAACCAGAAGGCAACGCCATGCACTAGGTGCAAAATGCAGTCTCACCCGAGATAGCTTTATGGGTGACTGAAATACTCAAGTGTTTGCAGTCTAGGAATGAGTGGGGATATGGGAGTGTATTCTATCTTTCTTTATGCACTAAAACTGTTCTTTATTAAAGTATTTATAAGATTCATTCATCTTTTAGCCTTATGCATGCATTCTAATACATATAGTTATTCATTCATTCATAAACTAGTCATTGACATAAAGTAAACATTCAAGAACCATCACACATAACACAATTTTTACCATGGTTCACCCTCTCCTAAGTCTATGTCCACAAAGATTTGGCTTCTCTGCTCTTTTATTTAATCTGCTACAAAATATGGTGTTGTGCGGATTACATCTTCAATCATATAATCATGATGAGGTTAAGGCACCTCTTTGAGGAAGACTAGATCACACAAGTCTCCTCAGCCTATGAACTAACGCTCAAAATATATCTTATTCGACTCTTCTACACCTCAACAACTTTTTAAAAACAATTATCAACAATCTTTAACCACTCAACCAACTCTAACCTAGAGCTCCTAGGTTCTTATTTATACTATTTTTCAGCCTTATAACCGTTACAATCCTTATAAAAAATCCTAACCCTATTATGGTTAGGCTTTTATGCCTGCGTGCCACGTTGATTTTCCTCTTACATGTTGATTTTGCTTATTTTTTTGCATGCTTCTTTCTTGCCATTTGTTGTGCACGCTCCAAAGTTAGGTCTTCCTTTCCAAAATTAGATTGTTCCCACAATAGATATTTTCTCCAAAAATAGGTCTACACCCAAAATAACCTTCCTTCTCAAAATAGGTCTGTGCCCAACATGCCCCCAACACTGACATGTGGCTCATCCCGAGCCACTCAGGTGGTACACGCTCCCTGTCCAAAATGTGGAAATTTTCTGCTAGTTACCTTATGTTTCCCCTCATCTGCGCAACTTTTCCTATTAGTGCCTCCACTAATTGCGTTGTTATCTCCTCTTGCATTAATGTTGTGCCCTCTATATATTCCTTTGCCATACTTTTCTTCTCTTCCTCCAACTGTACAATCATCTGTGCTTCTTGTTCTTAGATGGAATCCAATTCGGCTTGTCTTTCTTGCTTCTTTATCTGCATTGTTTTCAAATCTATCTGCATAGTCTTCATTTTTTGAGTTCCCTTAAAGCGCTCTGTGATACTCATTGTTTTCTACCATTTCTTTATCTCCTGTATGGAAGCATTGATCTCTCCTCTTCTTGGTCCCACTATTGGACCTTTTCATCTTCTTCTAGGATAGTCCATATCTGTGCGGTTCTATTGAACAACTCTTCTACTTCCCTTGCTTCTTTCTCCATCTCAACTATTTGGAGTGCATATTGTTGTACTCTTTGTTCTATAACCTCAAGAGAATTCGTAGGATTGAGCCTTTCTTTGAGTTCCTCAACTTTCTTCTTATATCTATCAATTGTTTATGAGATCATGTTGATATTTTCTTCTGCACTCCTCTCAGGTGCTTGTGTGTTGTCTAGGATGTGATCGTATACTGCTAATAATCCCTTTTCTAGTTTATACACACATCCTTTCTCCTCCTCTTTCTCTGAAGTTAGCTGGTTGCATGTGATTTGTAGCATTTCAAAGACTCCTCTACCCACCTTCAAGTTGGTTTCATCCCTGTGGGCCTTAGATTGCACCTCTTGCATTACGTTGACCTGGATTCCATATAGTGCCTTGTGTTAGAAAAATAGGACCGTAGAGAAATAAAATAAAACAAATGCGGAAAAAAAACACATAATATACACAATACAAGAGAGACACAGATTTATGTGGTTCACCCAGTGTGGGCTACGTCCACCAGAGAGATTGCCAGGTCCTTCGTTTATTATTATCTAGCAAATGAAGGGATATAACCTACAACAAAACCCGCTATAACTTCCTCTTATTTCTCTCATAGTCTCCTCTCTCAGAATACAATACTTGCCATAATTCATAGCTGCAATACATTTCCCTCATAACAGAGGGTTTCCTTCTAGGGAAAAAAACCCTAAAATAATTTTTCCGTTAGATCTACAACCTTATAATGAACGGTTTAGATTTACAATGAAATTACAATATACTTTTACAAGGCAATTTTTCCTTCAGGGGCTTCGCCCTCGAACCCCCCAGCCAGGGGGATAGGCCCCCTGGACCCCACAGAGGGGGTACCCCCCCTCTGCACTCCCCCACGTGGAAGAGTGTACAAAATTCTTGGGTGTAAAGTCTTCATGGGGTATAAACATGACTGAAAAACACAAGACCTTTGAGTCAAGAAGATAATTAGGCTCCACAACCAACAATCTCCCACTTGGAGACTGATCTCAACAACTACTGTATATGCTGGACTCTGAACCTTCTTGGACCTGGAAAATTTCTCATCTTCATATTCATTCTTGAAGACCAATTGAAACTGAGCAGGAACTCAGTTTCTCTCTTGTTACTCCCTTTGTTAACATATTTGCAGGATTCTGGCTAGTGTGTATCTTTTCCAACTTCAAATGTCCATCTTCCAAGGCAGATCGTATGAAGTGGTACCTCGACTGTATATGCTTAGTCTTTGAATGGAAGGCTGAGTTCTTTTCAAGATGAATTGCACTCTCACTGTCACAGTAAAACATGCTATTCTCTTTCTTCTTTCCCAATTCCTCCATAAACCTTTGTAACCAAATCATCGCTTTACTAGCCTCTGTAGCAACAACATACTCTGCCTCTGTTGTTGAAACTGCAACAACCTTTTGTAGTTTCGAAATCCAACTTACTGTTGTTCCACCTATAGTAAAAACATACCCCGTGGTGCTCCTCCTGCTGTCTTTATCACCTGCCATATCTGAATCAACATATCCTTGTAGAAAAGTGTCTG
>JZKD02S2168855.1:174533-193102 GCA_000966675.3 Picea glauca | reverse complement strand
CTTGTAACACATCACCTGTTACATTTGCTTCCTGATTTCTCTCCTGTTGTCTATCTCTTTGTTTCTTTGGAGCTCTACAGTCTTTCTTCAGATGTCCTTTCTTCCCACAATTCCAACACTCTATCTTTACAAGTCTAGATTTGGATCTACCCTTCCTATAATTCCCATGATTCCCTGAGCCTTTTCCTCTATCCTTTTGTCTTCCCTTGTTCTCCATGTTGAACGCATTACCTGATGTCTCACTTGTGCTTTTCCGTTGCATTTCCTCACTAAGGATAACACCAACAACATCATCAAATTTTAAAGTATTTGAACCAGAGATAGATTTAATTACAACCATGACCAAGCTGTTCCATCTTTCTGGCAATGAGCACAAGATTAGAAGAGCCCTAACCTCATCATCAAATTCCACTTTTACAGAACTTAGTTGATTAGTAACCGTATTAAATTCATTTAAATGATCTACAATAGACCCACCTTCCGACATCTTCATATTAAATAATCTCTTCATTATAAATACCTTATTGGACGCCAAGGCTTTTTCATACAGTTTAGCCAACACGTCCATGAGATAATTCATTGTCTTTTCTTTCGAAATATTGAAAGCCACCGACGCTGCCAAGCTCAACCATATCGTTCCTAGATCC
This sequence comes from Picea glauca, assembly GCA_000966675.3. NCBI lineage: Eukaryota > Viridiplantae > Streptophyta > Pinopsida > Pinales > Pinaceae > Picea > Picea glauca. The sequence goes on along the minus strand of JZKD02S2168855.1, from coordinate 192,455 downwards.
TTTCTGTCAAGAATCTCCCATTCTTCGTCCTTCATGGTCGTCGACTTCTTTGCTACTCCGCCCAATGGTAGGAATAGATCCTTCTGGTATAAATAATCTTCCATCTGCATCTTCCATAACTGGTAGTTTTGGTCGTTAAATTTCTCGACCCTAAACTTTCCATCTTTCGACATTGCTCCCACTCAAATGAGGAACCCTCTTTTCCTGCGAGTTACCTTTCGCTCTGATACCAGTTGTTAGAAAAATAGGACTGCGGAGCAATAAAATAAAACAAATTCGGAAAAAAAACATAGAAGATACACAATACAAGAGAGACACAAATTTACGTGGTTCACCTAGTGTGGGCTACATCCACCAGAGAAATTGCCAGATCCTTCGTTTATTATTATCCAACAAATGAAGGGATACAACCTACAACAAAACCTGCTGTAACTTCCTCTTCTTTCTCTCACAACCTCCTCTCTCAGAATATAATACTCGCCATAATGCATAGTCGTAATACATTTCCCTCATAACAAAGGGTTTCTTTCTAGGGAAAAAAACTCTAACATAATTTCTACCGTTAGATCTGTGACCTTATAATGAACGGTCCAGATTTACAATGAAATTACAATATACTTTTACAAGGCAATTTTTCCTTCGGGGGCTTCACACTCGAACCCCCATCGGGGGACGCTGCCCCTGAAACCCCCAACTGGGGGGATAGGCCCCCCAGACCCTGCAGAGGGGGTACCCCCCCTGTGCACTCCCTCGTGTGGAAGAGTGTACATACTTCTGGGGTGTAAAGTCTTCATGGGGTATAAACACGACTGAAAAACACAAGACCTCTGAGTCAAGAAGATAATCAGGCTCCACAACCAACACCTTGGTGGGTATTTGTGCCATGAAAACTTCAAATTTCTCCACGTCCCCTAAGGGTTTCTGCATAGTCTCCTAATCCAATCTGATCATTTGGCACATGACTGTAAATGTCTCCTTGCCTTGGATTACCAACTGCACTATCTCCTTTTCTTCTTTCTGCACAGGGGGTCACTGTGGCCTTTCCTATTACTGCGTTGTGGCCTGTGGTCCTTCTTGGCTCCGTAGTTTTTTTAAATTATCATGGAATTATCTGTAGTTTTCCCATTATCCCGGGCACCTCAACAGTCTACCAAAAAGTGGTTCAACATGTATGGTTCCCATCTGGACATTACTCCTTTTGCACACTACACAACGACTACAATAACTCTTGCTAGAACTTCTTCTTTCTGGAATTTCCATAGTATCTTTCAAGCCATAAGCTTGCTGGAAAACCTTGTCGCATTGTCGTTGATATCCTTTATCACAATGCCCCTATTACCCTGAATGGTGCCAAACTGTGCTTTAAAAGGCTTTGCGATTTCCTTCTCGCACACCTTGTTATCCAAGTATACCTTTGGTTGTGCACTGAATGTAGGTAGTCATGTGATCGTGGAAATCAGTGCCACATCTATTTGTACTAGCTTGTCCATCAATAGGATTCCTCCGTGTACGCGAGAGACTAGTTGTTTAATGCAGAGCCCGACATTTTTACCACACCCGAAATGCGGTATATCCAACAGGTTTATGATGCCAAAGTTGTACAACCCCATTATCCATTGTGCGAGATCCATTATGGGTTTACCCAGGGGTCCAATTTCCCCTGTGTTTCATAAATATGACTCTTTGTCCAAATATGGGAATTTGGTCACGTCGCACACATTATGGTCGAAGTATCTGAATTTGGGTACCTTTCCCAACATATAATCCACAATGATCACTACGTTTGGGAGATATGGGAGTGTAATATCCATGTCATCCTGCACATTTCTTTTATATGTCATTGTAGATGGACTTGCCTTTGTCGTGTTTGCATCCTCTTCTTCCATTTCAGACTCCCACTGGTCAGTGATATCCTCAACCAACACTTCCTCACCTTCGTGGGTCTATCACAGTACCATTTTTTCATTAGACTTCGTAGTCATATCAGGGTTAGGGTTTAGAATACAATTTCAGGTCCCAGAGATCTGCAATATTTCCCCTTGTTGCATTGTTGATGTTTCCTCTTCAAATCGTGTCAGGCTGATTGATTATGTGTCTGAGGTGGTGACATCTTCCAACTCGACCACATTTTCAGGATGTCTCATTCTTTCCTTGCGCCTCTGACCCTGCCGAGTAACCTCTACATACTATCCTGGAGCACCGAACTTTGATGGGGTCATATTCTCTTGAATTCACACACTTTCTTTCTTCTTCGTAAAATTATATCTAGGGAACCCTCTTTGTGTTTCTCTTTGTGCTAAAAAATCTCTAAGTGCTGAATAAAAAAGTGCTTTCCACCTTTTATAGACCCGATCCTATCTTTTTTCACTTTTTGCATGCATTTTTCAGTCGACTGTCATTGATCATTCCTTTCAGTTTTGTTCCTCCCAAGTCATTTAACTGTACATATCCCCCATCTGTGAAAATATTTACTTCATATGCCCTAGCCAATGCATTCTAAACTTACTAGGGTGTTGGAAAAATTTGTTGTCATAGAAAAGGACTAGGTCTCCCTCCTTAAAACTCTTCTTTTTAATACGTCTGTCATACCAGACACTTTCTCTTTCTTTTTGTACTTCCTGGTGAAATCCTGCAAGAATCCCGTCCTCTTCCATTTCCATTAATTGACTTAACCTTTCCTGTACTATGCCTCTTTCTGTGATGTTGGTAATTATTTCTATGCACATACTGGGTACCGGAAAGTCTAATGGTACTACTTCTTCCTTCCCATACACCAATCTGAATGGTGTCTGTCCTGCCAATTTCTTACATGTGGTCCTATATTCCCATAGCACTTCTCGTATCTTCAAGTCCCAATCATGCATGTTGACATTACATATTTTAGTCATAGCAACTTTCCAAAATCTTATTGAAAGCTTCTACTATTCCATTTTCCCAAGGATGATATGGTGTACTCTTCTGGTGATAGAATTCAAACTCCTCAGTCATAGAACTGATGGAATTATTTATAAAATGAGTTCCTTGGTCACTCATCAAGATCCTGGGACATCCAAATCTGGTGATCACTTGCTCAAACAAGAAGTGTGTTGCTGTCTCTGCTCTACGGTATTTGACTAGTGCTACTTCTGCCCATCTTGTTAAGTATTTAGTCACAATAATGATATATATAGCTCCTGAACTTCCTGTTGGTGGATTAATAGGTCCCACCAAGTCTATTTCTGATTTGTCAAATACTTGCAGAGTCACTTGTGGTATTAGAGGCATCTCATCCCTTATGTTGGGTTTGACAACCCTCTGATAGACATCACATTTATGGTATTATTCCTTGGCATCTTTATGGATTGTTGGCCACCATAATCCTGCACGCAATACCTTCTGCGTGGTAGGTTTACCTGCATAATGTCCTCTAGCTATACCTTCATGAGATTCTGCCAAAATTCTGGGCCTTTCATGTTCCAATACACAGCTTCTCAGAATGCTATCTGCGCCCATTTTGTATAAATGTCATGCAATAAGTTGATAGTCTGCAACTTTGACTACCATATTTTTCTTTTGAGTAGTGCTACACTCTTGTGGCGCAACCCCTATGATTAAGTATTCAATAATATCAATGAAGTATTCATCAACTACTTGTACTGAAAATAACTGTGCATCAGGGAAGTTGTCTTCCAAGTTAGTTGGTTCTTCTCCATTAGTTACCCTTGACAGGTGATCAGGTACTACATTCAACTTCCCTGGTTTGAATATCACTTCAAAATAAAATTCTTGAAATAATAATATCCATCTACAGATCCTCCCACCCAACATTATATTGTTGACTAGATATTTGAGGGCATAATGGTCTGTGAACATTTTAAAGTGTTTACCCAGTAAATAGTGCCTAAATTTTTGAAGTGCATATACCATGGCTATGCCTTCTCTTTATGTGGTGTTGTAGTTCTTCTTTGATTCTTACAAATTTATTCTTGCAAATTATATAGGATGGTCTAAGTACCCTGCTCCTGGCTATGTCAGAATTGCTCCAAGTGTTATGAATGATGCATCTACATGCACATGAAATGTCTTTTCCCAATTTGGAAATACTAGTATATGTGTTGTTACCATCTTTTGTTTTAAAGTGTCCAATCCTTACTGAAATTCTTCATTCCACTGAAATATGGTGTCCTTCTTTAACAGTTTCTCCATTGGTGAAATAATTTGTGCATACCCCTTTATTAACTTCCTGTAATAGCCTATATGTCCCAATGTTTCTCTTAACTAGCGCATTGACTTTGGTGGAGGTAAATTTACAATGACCACAATCTTAGTAGGGTCCACTGGTAAACCTTGTTTACACACTATATGTCCCAACGATATTCCAAAAGGTGTACCAAAAATGAATTTCTTGATATACAATGATATCTGACATTGCCTTCATGTTTCCAACATTAATCTTAGCACTTCTACATGGTCCTTTAACATACTATATACAATCTAGTCATCTATATATACTTCTAAAAACTGATGTATGAATTCCTTAAAAGTAGCTAAGACTACTCTTAAAAATATGGATGGTGCATTCTTCAACCCAAATAGCATGAATGCATATTGGTAGGATCCCCATTATGTAGCAAAAGTAGTCTTATACATATCTTCTGGAGCTATTTTGATTTTATGGTAACCTACAAATCCATCTGTGAATGAATATGCTTCTTGGCCTCCCACATTATCTAAGACCTCATCTATAAAATAGGTAGGGAAAGGGTCATGTAAGAAAACATCATTAAGTTTCCTTAGATATACACAAATCCTTATCCCCCCTTGTTCCTTTTCTTGGAATACTATAGGACTTATCCATTCAGATTCCTCTACTAGTTCTATGATACCATCTTCCAACATTCTATCAATTTCTTCTTTCACTTTTTTCTTATACACTGGATTGAGTCTATAGGGTCTTTGCGTGACAGGTATAGCCTTAGGTTTGAGGGGTATATTCAAATCACCTAGCTTCCTTGATATGCCTTTCATCTCTGTGAAGGTTTTTGGAAATAGGTCACTGTATTCGCACTGTAACTCTGTTATTCTTTCTACTGTTTGCTCATCCCAAATAGTGTCCAATACTCGCCATTTTAGGATTGTCATTTGTCCCAATGTTAAATTTATTAATTTTGATTGGCGAAGCAAATAATTCAGACTCTAGAGATGGACCTTCCACCTCTCTTTCTCCTTCAACTTCTATAATCTGAATATTGCGCGGATCATCTTCATCTGGTGCTTCCTCTTCAACATGATAGCATGAGTGTAACTCTTTGACTGTTTGTCTGTTTTGTTGTTGATATTTTCTCATGATTTCAACTTCTGGTTCATTGCTAAATATAATTCCTTGTATCAGCTTCAACACTGAATCCATGTTGGAGTTATCATGTTCAAATGAGAAGGTTGCTAAAAAATTATGTTGTAAGTTTGTCCATTCTGTAGTGCCTCTATGCATCTCTTGGTCTATATACTAGTTCCCTGGGTTTCCTTCCAATGTATGGATAAAGTGATGAGGCCATTCCTTTGGTGGTTTCATCATCCACTATGCCTTGCACTTCTCCAAGTGTTCCACTAGTTTTCCTTGTCCATTATACCTCTGTATTTCATTGCTCCCCTTATTTGCACCAAATTTAATGCGCAATAGTCATTTACAATGATACTATTCTTGAATTGTTTCTTTGTGTGCACCCCACCATATTGTAGGTGTTTCCTTGAGTGCAATATCTAAGGCTAAGAGCCTATGATTTTCTAGTACTTCCTCTTCATATTTTTTCAAAAATTCCTCTAAGTCATTTAATCCATGAAAACTGGGAGGTTCTCTTATCTCTGTACCAACCCATCTTACTACACGGTCTATTCTTGCACACCTCTTTTTGGAAACTTCATGTAATCGTTGTTTCCAATTCTCCAAACCTGTATCTGAGTCAAAAGCACATGATGTAATGCTTCTCCAGTTGAATACCCCATCTACAATTGGGTTAACATAATCCTCTTCTCGCGTGGTGGTTCCGTACAACTAGTTTATTTCCTCCATATCCAAACAAGTGAGTTCTACAAATCTTTCTCCTTCTGAAGGATCCAATGGGGCATTGAATCTATATTCAATTGATTCAAAATTCATTTTTATTGTCTTCAGGTTGATTATATATTGGCTATAAAATGCCCAATCCAATCCAAGCAATGCTGGGTAAGGTGTTGTGCCATCTACTATATCTATTACTTCAAAATTTTCCAAAGTGCGGACTCCATCCAAATCTACTGTCACACATTTAAGCATTCCAATTGGTAATACTCTGTTTTGATTTGCTAATTTCAACTGGACAAGTGAATAGCCTAAGGTAGGTTTCCCCATACACTGCCATGTATTCTTAGGTAAGACATTTACTTTAGAGCCTAAGTCTAGTGTGATATCTCCCATATTGAAATCCCCAATGTTGGCATTCCGTCTGAATTCTCTGCTTGTCCTTCTTCTTGTATGGACATGATTGAATGTTTTATGTTCTAACTTTTCTTCCACCTTGGTGTTACATTTTTCTAGCATATCTTGTAAAACCTTAACATATGATGGGTCATTCAATAGCTTAACACAAGATTGCAGAAACGTATTTATGATACTTACTTGCTCTAGAGATTGTCCTTCATTAGTATGGTCCATTGAAAATGACATCCCATATATTGGTGGATTTTCAAGTTGTTGCACGACTGATGTAGACACAACATTCTTCTTGAGACACTTTTGTCTCGCTTCCTTAAATGTTTCCTTTTCCTTCCGTGCATCAAAATGCTTCCGTGGTTCAGTATTATTCTTAACCCATTAGTGTTGTGTTGGATCTTGTTTTACTGCATCGATTGCTATCTTGGCTCCTCCTCAAGTGACTATATTGATGTTTCTTCCATCATCCCTAGATTCTGCAGAAATCCACTTGAAATTCTGGTTGTTCTGGTTCCTTTTTTCTTGGATCTTCCCCAAGAGTGTCAGACAATCTTATGTGTCATGATTTGTTGTGCGACATTACATATGTGTTGCTAGTGGGAGTGGAAATTCCCTTGCATAATGTCCTAGTTGTTGGTAGTTGTAGGACACTACTTGTCCTTTGCCTCATCCAAATCCTCCTCTCCCTCATCCTCCACCTCTATATCCACCTCAATATCCTCGTGGTACGTTGTACTGAGGTACTTGGTTATATTGTGCAAGGTTATACTAAGGCTATGCATTATTATACTGTGGTTGCGCAGTGTTGTACTGCTATTGTGCATTATTGTATGGTGGTGGTACCTAGTTGAACTGAGGTGCATCTTGTCCTGTCATCATTTCTTCTTTCACCCTATAAGTATCTGAATTTATTTCTCTCATCAGCTCCATCATCCTACAATATTTATCATCGTGACCCACTGACTTGCAAAAATTGCAATATGAACTTTTTGGTACCCTCTTATATTTCTGCATCATTGGGAAGTGATATGGATTGTTCCCATGTGTCTTATAAATATTTCACCATGGTCCTCTTGTTAGCAATGGGTTTGGCACCATTTTCACCATATATTGCAAGAAAGTTGGACATTCATTCTTATGGTGTCCTTCTGTCCTGCATAGGGTACACCAAACAACTTCTCTTTTCTCTTTACCCTTATTCTGGTTAAGTTGAAATGCTAGATTCTTCAAATCCTCCTTCAACGCCTCCATTGATGGATCTATCTATTGATATTGGTTCTCTTTTGGTTGTAAGGATACCTACAGAGCCTCTTCCTGAGTTTGGAACTTCTGTTTTCTTAATGGGTATTTCAAATGTGGTAACAATGAGTTCACAAATAAATGCCTATGTTGCATGTCAGTAATTTCATATTTCAAATTACCTTTTAGATGCTTAAACCTTTGATCAATCTCCCAAACAGACTCTCCTAGTTTCTTCCTGATTTCAATCATTTCATTCATATACTAGTCTTTTGATTCGATCTTCTAAAACTCATTTATCAATAGTTTTTTCACATCTACAATAGTCTTTGTTACTCTTGGTGGACTATTTACATCTAGAATCATGTACTAGTCCAGTGCATGGTCTCTCAATGTGATTTCTAAATGCGTGATATTTTTGTCCTCATTTATGATCTTCTTTGCCTCCCATATCTTCTCACAGATGAATAGGTTCTTTTCAGGGTCCTCTGATGCCTCTCCCTAAAATTTTGGTAGCCTGATCGTGGGATCATGTCCTTCCATTTTAAACTGTGTTGAACTACTACCTCCTCACAATGTAGATATTTGACTATTACGTCTTGAACTGGATCCCCCAGTTGATGCTCCTTGATTGGATATCTATCCTATTTCTTTTCTACCAATAAAATTTGGTTGTCTAAATGTTGGTGTTCTTTCTGGTGTGTTAGTCACACATGGGGTTGTAGGTTCCACACTGATGGTGATCTAGATTGGATTTCTACCTTCCATCCATGACCTTGGACCTCTTATTTTCATTTCATATGTTGTGCACATGATTTAATCAATATTATCCATATCCCAGATATCCTCTACCTCTTCTTCATCACTTTCCAAGCCCTCTCTATCAGCTACTCTCTTCTTGTTATTCATCTTATATTGGTAGGGTGCTCCATTGCGCGTCTTTCCAGATGTTTCCATTATCTGCTTTATCTGGTATTCTTCCATCATGATTGGGTCCTTGGCATCCTTCTTCTTTCCCTTATCCATCTCCTCCTCCATTTCGAAACCTCATGTCGGTGCTTCCCCCCTTCCCCCATGTGCGCAGGGAAGTTTAGTTGTTTAGTTCCATAGTCATCACACCGTTGTCATACAATAAAATCTTGATTGACGTATACAACGATATGATGTACCTACCTTTGGGTCCTTTTAAAAAATACTTCTCCATTGTGGTGTAAGACTTCACTGTATCTACTACAAATTCGGTGATAAACCTCACAAAAATACTATCTAACCAGAAATCTATTGCGTGAGTAAATTTGTTATCAACTTGTTGTAACTGCGTGATCTCCACAGGATTCCACTCCAACTGTTTGATTCGATTTGTAGGGTGGTTTTCTTTTAAACTCAATAACCACTCCTGCAAAAAATGTAGGAAATCACAGAAAAATACCTCATGCAAGTCTCTAAACACATATTTGTCGCGATATTTGCATGGTGTTAACTTGGGGTTTTTATTATCCTTATGTGAAAACTCAAGTTCCTTTATTTTCAACCATTTTTCAATCTCTTCCTTTGTTGTATTCCATGGCCTGAACATTCCCTTCTATAGTTTCATTCTCTGCGTGTTTCTTCCAAAGATCCCGTCCACTCAATCCCTTGCAGTTCCAATGGGAAACAAAACCATTTGTTGGTTAGATATCTAACTTCTTACTTCCTCTTGGGTTGACCCAGGTTCAGATTTGAACAAGTTTCCAACAAAACCCTCTAAAACTATCGACCCTCTTGGTAAACCAGAAGGAAACGCTCCACATAGGGTGCACAATGCAGTCTCACCCGAGATAGCTCTATGGGTGATTGCAATACTCAGGTGTTTGCAGTCTAGGAATGAGTGGGGATCTGGGAGTGTATTCTATCTTTCTTTATGCATTAAACTTGTTTTTGATTAAAGTATTTCTAAGACTCATTCATATTTTACCCTTATGCATGCATGCTAATACATCTAGTTATTCATTTATTCATAAACTAATCATTGAAAGAAAGTAAACATTCAAGATCCATCACACAGAACACAAGTTTTACTGTGGTTCACCCTCTCCTGGGGCTACATGCACACAAGTTTGGCTTCTCTACTCTTTTATTTAATTTGCTTCAAAATCTGGCGCTGTGTGCATTACATCTTCAATCGTACAATCATGATGAGGTTAAGGAACCTCTGTGACGTGGACTGGATCACACTAGGATCCTTAGCCCATGACCTAACCCTCAAAATATAGCTTATTTGACTCTTCTACACCTCAACAAATTTCAACAACAATTATCAAAAATATTTAGCCACTCAACCAACTCTAACCTAGAGCTCCTAGGTTCTTATTTATACTATTTTTTAGGCTTATATCCATTACAATCCTTATAAAAAACCCTAACCCTATTATGGTTAGGATTATCTGCTTACACACCACGTTTATTTTCCTCTTGCATGCTGATTTTCCTTCTTTTTCTGCATGTTTCTTTCTTTCCATCTATTGTGCACACTCCAAAATTAGGTCTTCCTTTCCAAAATTAGATCTTTCCCATAATATATCTTTTCTCCAAAAATAGGTCTGTTCCCAAAATAACCTGCCTTCTCAAAATACACTTGTGCCCAATAACCACTACATCCTCAACACCTTCTATCCAACATAAGTAAATTGCAAAAGAGAAAGAAGATATTTTTTCTTCACCTACAATGGTGCCTACACAATGCCTCGTCAAGACCAGAGACAAAAATTTGGTGGAATAGAATCAACCCCACCAGAACAAGTTCGTGACATCCTTCCATAGACCAAGCAATGAAACTTCTCCAACAAGGAATGCAACTCACTAAGATTCAGATTTAGAAAACGCTTTCCCCTCTTCATCGAGCACTCAACATAATGCATACCATTTCTTCCTAAGGGGAGAGGGTTGAACCAGGTGGATATTGGTGGCCACCCATCTGTTCCAAATTCCAACTGGCTCATCTTGGCAGTTTGTAGTTCAACACGTTTCTCTATAATGGGGACAATTCATTGTAATTGTGGGTTCTGCACTTACGAGGCTGTCTTGAATCCCTACACAAAATTCAGGTGGATATTGGTGGCCACCCACCTATTCCAACTGGATTATCTTGGAATTTTTCATGTCAGTACATCTTTATGTACTTCCATGGCCATTTTGGGGCTCTAAATAGTGTTTTATTGGCTTTCCATAGTTAAATTATTGATGGGTTTGAGTTTGATGGAATAATGTGTATTTCTCGAAAATACCTTTCCAATGGGGTATCACACGCCTAAAATGGATATCGTATGAAAAAATTATGACCCCGAGAAGTTAATGTACTAACTTACTCGAATGGGGCCCACATGATTTTTGGCACTTCATCTCCTAGGGTTAGGTTTTTGGATGTCTAGGGTTTTTGCATTCATTTTATCATAAAAAGGCCTTCAGAGCCTCATTATAATCATCTTCTTGCGAATGAGTGTAGCTGCCACATCTCTTCTCAGAGATAAAGTTGCCACCATTCTAGTGAGTCTTGAACTCTATATTTTTACAGTCTTTTTACATTTCTTTGATTAATATAAATCATGTATTATTGTATCTCTCTATTTTTGGAATTTTTTTTGAGTATTTCATTTTAATATCTTTGCCTTCATTTTGTTCTGAAAATAATCTGGATCAGTGGTATCAGAGTAGGGTGCTCTTCATCATTTTTTAGTGCATGTCCCTGACGAGGTCTGAGTATAGAAAGTTGGGTCTCGAGCTTGTCTCTCTTGAGGAAAATCACTCTCACATGCCCAAGAAACCCTCTATGGTGGAAGAAAAGAAAAATGATAGAGTAGAAGATTGTATTAACCTATTTCTTGAACAAGCTCTCGCGCGACAGAGGGATGAAATGATGGAGAATTTTGCACACATCCTTCAATGCATGTTGACAACAACAAGCACATCTTCATCAAGTGACCACTTTGGAGGAACCTCTCCCTTCAAGGGACAAGTTAATTTTTATATTCTCGTATTTGAATGTTAGATAGATGCAGATGCCTTAGAAAAATGGTTAAATTTGCTAGAAGGCTATTTCTCTATTCACAATTTTTTTGATAGGGAAAATATCACCTTCGCAGTCCTCAAGGATCTCCCTCATGTCAAATATTAGTGGGAAACTTATTGGGAGAAAATATCCATAGAGGCATATGGAGTATATGGGCCGAGCCCACTTGGGATTTTTTTGTGGATGTGGTCAAGGAATAATACTACCCTGTTGATAACTGTTAACACCTACTTTGTTCTACAATGTTTTATTCCTCATTCATTCCCACTTGTCATTTCATATTTAGTATAAGTTATAAATCATTAGAATTATGTTGTTAAAGGTTTAATATCTCACCTTAAAGGGATTAAAATAATGCTAGATTGAATGAATGAGATGGACTTAGTTTTGTGAGAGGGGGACATAAGGAATTATACACATGTTTAGATGATTGCTTGATGACATCACTTGGCTTCAAATCTTTTCATTCGAGCCATAAGTCATGTCAACGTCTATAATTCATGATTATTTAACTTAGTAAGCTGCATATTCAAAGTCTAATCCTCCCAAGAAAGAAAAAGGACAAATATGGCTGAGCGCTACAAGAACTTCCACATGTCACTGGTTGTGATTATTTCGAGTACCTTGGAGAGTCGTGGAAGTTGTGGATTGTACTACAAAGCTCATGAGTATGCAAAATATTTAGAAAGTACCAGTTGTTACCCATAACATGTGAAGATGGGTTGTCTTTTCTTTTATACACATCAGCTGTCCAGAAGGTTAAACAGATGCAGTTTTCCAAAACTGGTGCATTATTCGTTACCTACAACAGCTGGTCGATTTGAATTTGCACCCATAGAGCTGGAAGATCCCCTATTATTCTCATTTTTTAGCATAAAAATCCCTTCTTTGTATCCAATATTATAGTCTTCTAGTCGTAGCTACGTAGATGGGTAAAGGTGGACATGTGAATAGGAAAGAGCCCGAAAGGTCTGCGATCATGGAGGCTTATGAAGATAGTTTCCACATTTGTTTATCAAGTAGGTTGGTATATTTTCTGTACTAAGATGGATGGTCATCATTATTCTACAACTAGGGTGTTTTCTCAAAGTTTTAATGGACAATGGGCCCGAATTGAAAACTTGGTCATGCAGTTTACAAAGGATTCCATAGAAACTGCTTGCAACCTCCCAACTGAAGGCAAAAAGTGGTTTAAAAATTAATTGATTACAGGAGGAGATGTAAACCAATTTTTGAAACCCAAACACAGAGACCCTAATTGGGCCAAAGGCAATCCAAGCGATTGGATTGAGGATGAATGGATGGAATCCTTACTCATGCTTAAAATATTCATCACCTGTGAGGGGAACTATTCCGTTGTATTTTTATTTCATCTACGATTTCTGCTTCATCTGGCAGGAATTAAGAGAATGAATATACCCTATTATTTCTTGAGGGATCTCAACTTATATGGACATGTTGGCATATCTTTCAAGAAAATAATGTGCTTGTCATTAATGGAAAGAAAAAAAATGATGACACTAAGAAGATTGATGGCAAGAAAAACTTCGAGGAGAACAACAATGAGGACACTCAAAAGAGAACAAAGGAGGAGATTATACCTCAACTGTCGGATCATAGCGTGAAGGACTAGAAAACATTGGATTCATTATAACTGCAAAGAGGATAATGGCCAAGAGCCATCCTCCAACTCATGATATGCGTAGTCGCGAAATGATCTGGGTCATTGGATCCAGAGGACATGTGACGAGAGATCGACATTTTTCTGACTAAAGAGTCAAAGGAAGGAGGTGCTCTAACCTTTGAAGCTGCGAAACACAAAATCACGATAATATCTGGACCGTTAGATCATAGAGGGCTGTGGACCATTGATCTAGTATGAAGTCCAAGTTCACGAAGAGGAGATCTTGACCGTTGGATCGAGGACTAATCTAGGCCGTTAAATCCAGGAGAAGAAAATATGCCACGAGAGGAAATCCACATCAGCAAGGAAAACTTCAGACCACGTCAGATAGGAACTCGCAAAATACCAAAATGCAGAAGGTAATCACGACTGTTGAGTCACGGGAAATATCAGACCATTGATATGAGGTGATTGAAGTTAGGAGTTCGGGAATCAGAAGAAGGGAGGTGCTCTAACCTCCGACATCGCGAGTCACGAAACGCTCAAATGTTTGTCCCGTGGTCATAGCCAAGGTCACATATTTGTTGGATTAAGGTAGGATCTAGTGTTTCTAGACTCCACTTCAGAGTTTCACGAGTTGGGAAAATCGAGGTGACTCACAGTCGATCACGCGAAACGCAAAATGAATTTTGCTTGGTGTATGGTCACATCGAGTGGGCATGTGGGGAGAAACATGCCTGGTGCTAGTTCAAGTTGGTAAAGCTCACGAGGACCATATTTGAAAGGTCAAAAAGTCTCTATGGATTTAATCCAACGGTGTTGATTAATCGACAATTTGAGCAAAGGGTGACTGTTGCACTTCACAGACTATTGATCAGTTACAATTCAGTTAGCAGAACTGAATAATAGTTCTTGGGTTTTTAGGAAATTCGGTTGCTTGTGCAGTTCTTTGGATATTTGAAGTCTAACTAAATGGAAGGATTGTATAAAATAAATATGTCGTGATTGAGTTATGTTGGTTGTTCTCACTGGAAAAATAAGTTGAACTGGGAGAAAGGAAAATCAGAGTATGCACAGTCTGAGATCAAACTCAGAGATGAGAAACATAAGCTGAACATAACAAAAAAGGTGAAGAGAGTAGAATGTACACATACCAAAGAGCATGATATGAACAAAGAAATAACATATAGAAAGAGACAACAAGTCAAGCCAAGTATGAACAAAACAAAAGAATAGTGAAGCATAGAAGAATTGCAGAATAGAGAAGAAGTGGTAAGAATTGATATATCTGTATTGTTGGTTATTCAATAATTTATTTATAATCAGGGAGGTAGGGAGGTGCTAGGGAGGACTGTAGTCATCTATTATTCAAGTTGGTGCTTGAATACTGGAAGTTGTAGATTTCATCTAGTTGTGGCTAGAAAACAGGGTGGCAGGGTGGTGCTAGGGAAAACACAGAGTTTTCTTTATGCAAGTTGGTTCCTATATAAGTGGAAGTAGGTGCTTCCATCTAGTTGGTGCTGGAACACTCAGGGATTTGGTGCTTCCTTCTAGTGGGGTGCTAGAGAAACCAAAGAGTTGGTGCTCTCAACAAGTTGCAACTTGTAAAACAAAGGTGGTAGCCTTATTTTGAGTTGGTGCTCAAAGATATATGATGTATAAGACATAAAAGACTGCCTATCATTTGAAGAAGAAGAGTTTTTCTCCCTTTATGGTTTTCCTCATGAAAGTCTGTCTCTGCATATATCATATGTGTGATTGATGTTTACTATTTCTGTTGTTCATATCTTGTATAATCTTGATGGCCACTTAGAGAAGATTGAAAAAATGTTTTAATAGACATAACATTGTTTAAGCACAGTAACAATTGATTCACCCCCCCTCTCAGTTGTCTTAGTAATTTCAACAATTGGTATTAGAGCAGGTTCCTTTTCTTTAAAGGTAGACCTGTAATCTTAAACATGACAAGTCACGAAGGGACTTCAACCAATAAGCCTCCTCTGTTTGATGGAACAAATTTTGCCTTCTGGAAATTTAGAATGAGAACATACATAATGGCCTTAGGTGCTGATGTTTGGGATGTAGTAGAAACTGGATATATAAATCCTTCTGTGCTAGCTTCTAAAGATGATAAGTTATAATTTAGCTTCAATGCAAAGACAATGAATTCTATCTTGAATGGACTTGCTGAATCTGATTTTGTAAAGGTGATGCATCTTGAATCTGCCAAAGCAATGTGGGATAAACTTATTAGCAGTTATGAAGGAAATGAGAAAGTAAAAGATGCCAAAATTAAAACATATAGATTGAAATTTGAACAACTAAATATGAATGAGGATGAAACGGTTAGTAAGTATTTTTTAAGAGTTGAAGATCTTGTGAATTCCATGAGGGGTCTTGGTGAGAAGATTGAGGATGCATTTTTAGTTTAGAAGATTTTAAGATCTCTGCTTGATAGATTTAATCCAAAAGTTTCTGCAATAGAAGAATTAAATGATCTTAAAACTCTGTCTATTGATCAAATCCTAGGAACTCTAACTGCATATGAAATGAGAATTAGCAAAGATAAATCCATCACTAGAGAAACATCTTTTAAAGAAGACACGAATATTGATTCAGAATTAGATTATATTGAGGCAAAATTTGTGAGAAGGTTAAAGAAAGGATCAGGAAAATATCAAGGCAAGCTGCCCTTCAAATGTTTTAACTATGGTAAGATAGGTCATTTTGCATCTAAGTGTCCTCACAAGAAAAAGGACCAGAACTCTGATGATGAAAATAAATGCAAATTTAAGAAATATAGTAAAAAAAAAAGTTTGTGTGCAAACAATGACGACTCCTCAGAAGACATAGATAGCGATTCATCCTGCAAAGACAAAGTGAATGATTTTATGCTTATTTCTATGGGAGATATTGATTATGAATACACATGAGGTGACATGGATGATGAAGAATTTTTGGTGGATATGGAAGGTGAGTTAATCAGTGCTTTGGAAGAAATTGATAGACTCAGATTTAACAAGAGAAAACAAAAACAATTGTTGATGTAGTTTAAAATGAATGGTAAAAAACTGATGAAGACTTTGCCTTGATAAAAGTGGAGTTAGAAGAGGAAAATAGAATAGAGGACATTCTAAAACAACAATTATCAAAGAAGAAATCAAGATGTGAAGCCTTGGAAGAAGAGATAGTAAAAACCAGAAAAGAGATGGAGAAGTTTAAGGCATTGTATCACCAAAATTTGTCAAGTATTAAAGCCTCATAAGGATTAGCCTCCATTCTAAATAAGCAAAGGAATCCAAATTTTAAATCTAGCTTGGGTTATGAAGAAGGATCAAGTAGTGATCAACCAAGTAACACAAAATCCATCAAGTTTGTCAAATCTACAATCATTGACAACAACCACTCTGTAGAAACAAAGAAAGATAATCAACTGCCAAGAAGGAATGAAAGAAAAAGTACCAGAACCGAATCTGTAAATCAAAGAAATAACAAAAACACGTCTTCTGGTCAAAGAAATCATCAGCATGGAAGAAATCGACTCGCTCAAAGAAGACAACCATTTTCCAGGTACAAAGGATTTTTCTATGGATATTGTTTTTTCTGTTCTAACTTTGGTCACAAAGCTATAAATTGTTCTTTAATATTTAGATATGAGAAATCAAGATACTCAAGGAATAATTATCCGCCACAACAAATATTGAGACAACCAAGTAACAAACAACCACATACTACAAATTATGTGATGGCTAGGAAAAAGATGCAGGTTAAGCATAACAACAGTTATGAGCATAACAATCATTATGATTTGTTATTCAGTGAACCAAAATGTTACACATGCCATAGTTATGGACATAAAGATGCAGACTGTCGCTTAAGGAACTATAAGCCAGATTTGAATCCTGTTGCTGAAAATTTCAAGGTTTGGAAGAAGAAAGAAGATTATAAGTGTGGATTAGTGTTATTATCCCAAAGACAAAAGAATCCCTAGTATATTAATAGTGGATGTTCCAAACATATGAATGGAGACAAACGTAAGTTTCTAACTCTAAGTGAAAGCAAATCAGGGAATGTAACTTTTGGAAACGATGCACTAGGAAAAATAAAAGATAAAGGAATGGTAAGTCTGAGTAATGGAAAAGGGAAATCTCAAGATGTGTTGTTTGTATATAGTCTAAAACATAATCTTCTTAGTGTCAGTAAAGTCTGTGACCGAGGATGTGATGTTTTTTTTACTTCTAAAGATTGTAGAATAAAATCTGTGAATTCAGGACAATTGATTGCAAAAGGCATAAGAATAGAAAACAATGTCTATGTTTTAAAGAAGAAAAAGAAGAATGTCACTTAAGCAAGTATGATGAAAATTGTCTATGGAATAGGAGACTTGGACACCTAAATTTTGATCATATAATCAAACTTAGAACCAATGGGGCGGTAAAAGATCTTCCAAATGTTGGTTGTGGAGCCTGATTATCTTCTTGATTCAGAGGTCTTTTACTTTCAGCCGTGTTTATACCCCATGAAGTATTTACACCCCAGAAGTATGTACACTCTTCCACGTGGGGG
>JZKD02S2168855.1:112431-171502 GCA_000966675.3 Picea glauca | reverse complement strand
TTGCACAAGACCAGATATTGCACATGCAGTGGGAGTTGTGAGCAGATATATGAACAATCTAGGTAAAGAAAATTGGGAGGCAGTAAAGTGGATTCTCAGATACTTGAGAGGTACTTCTAATCATGCATTATGTTTTGGAGGTTCAAAAACTGTTCTACAAGGATATGTTGATTCAGATACGACAGGTGATAAAGATAGCAGGAGGAGTACTAGAGGGTATTTGTTTACTATAGGTGGAACAGCAGTACGTTGGATTTCAAAATTGCAAAAGGTTGATGCACTTTCAACAACAGAGGAAGAGTATGTTACTGCTACAGAGGCTAGTAAAGAGATGATTTGGTTATAGAGGTTTATGGAGGAATTGGGAAAGAAGCAAGAGAATAGCAGGTTGTATTGTGACAGTGAGAGTGCCATTCATCTTGCAAATAAATCAGCCTTCCATTTGAAGACTAAGAATATATAGTTGAGGTACCAATTCATATGATCCACCTTGGAAGATGGACATTTGAAGTTGGAAAAGATACACACTAGCCAGAATCCTGCAGACATGTTAACAAAGGGAGTAACCAAGGAGAAATTGAGTTCTTGCTCAGTTTCAGTTGGTCTTCAAGAATGAAGATGAAGATGAGAAATCTGCCAGGTCCAAGAAGGTTTAGAGTTCAACATATACAACAGTGGTGGAGTTGTTGAGATCAGTATCCAAGTGGGAGATTGTTGGTTGTGTAGCCTGATTATCTCCCTGATTCATAGGTGTTTTACTTTCAGTTCTATTTATACCCCATGAATTATTTACACCCTAGAATTATGTACACTCTTCCACGCGGGGGAGTGCAGAGGGGGGGTACCCCCTCTACGGGGTCCAGGGGGGCTATCCCCTCAGCTGGGGGGTCTGGGGGCAAGTGGGCCCCTAACGGGGTTTCGGGGGTGAAGCACCCGAAGGAAAAATTTCCTTGTAAATGTACATTGTAATTTCATTGTAAATCTGGACCATTCATTAAAAGGTCGCAGATCTAACGGTAGAGATTATGTTAGGGTTTTGTGCCCCAGAAGGCAACCCTATTTTATGAGGGAAATGTATTGCGGCTATGATTGATGGTGAATATTCTATTCTGAGATAGGAGACTGTGAGAGAAAGAAGAGAAAGTTACAACGAGTTTGTTGTAGGTTGTATCCCTTCATATGCTAGATAATAATAAAGGAAGGACTTGGCAATTTCTCTGGTGGATGTAGCCCACACTGGGTGAACCACGTAAATCTGTGTCTGTATTGTATTGTGTATCTTCTGTGTTTTGTTTCAGCATTTGTTTTATTTTATTTCTCCATGGTCCTGTTTTTCTAACACCAAAGATATCAAATCCATATGATTCTGTTTGTAAACCTTGCCAAATAGGAAAGCTTACTTGAACATAGTTTAAATATAAGAACTTTCCTTCTATAGAAAAACCTCTTCAGTTAGTACATATGGATTTATGTGGACCATCAAGGAAGGAAGGTACATGAAAATAAAACTATTTTTTGTTGATTATTGATGATTATTCTAGACTAACATGGGTTGCCTTTCTGAAGAAAAAGTATGAAGCATTCGAAAAATTCAAAGTGTTTAAGGTTCTGACTAAGAATCAAACATGAAAAATATTGAAGGCAGTAAGGTATGATAGAGGAGGAGAGTTTAGTTCATGGAATTTCAAAGAGTTTTGTGATAAACATGGGATCAAAAGAGAGTATACTATTCCAAGGACTCCACAGCAAAATGGAGTAGTTGAGAGGCATAATAGACCAGTTCAACAAATGGCAAGATCAATGATGAATGAAAGGAATATTGCTCAGACATATTGGGTGGAAGAAATTCATACAACTGTACATATTCTTAACAAAGCTCATCTTAGGCCACACAGTGACAAGACTCCTTATGAACTATGGTTTGGAAGACCTGCAATCAAACATTTTAAAGTCTTTGGGAGTAAGTGTTATATCAAGAATAATGATGAAAATATCGGTAAGTGTTATATCATATATATGATAATATATGATAGGGATGATGAAGGTATCTTCTTAGGGTATGATACAAACAATAAAGGATACAGATGCTATAATAAAAGGCTGCATAAACTGGTTGATTGTATTGACATAAAAGTTGATGAAGAAATACCGGTATGAGAAGTAAGCAGTGTTGAATCAACCATAGAAGATATAATTGAAGTTGAAGATGAACATGTCCAAGAATCAGAAAGAGAAGACTCTGATTCAGAGGAATATACAAATACTCAGGCAGACTCAAATAAGCAGACAAAAACAAAACCACCTCTCAGAATTGTTAGAAAGAATCAACCTAAAAATCAGATAATTGGAGATATGAATAAAGGAGTTCAAACAAGAAGGAAATTGATTAAAGACTCAGAACAATATCATATTTCTTTCCTATCTATGATTGAACCTAAATTTTTTGATGAAGCAATCAAGCATGATGATTGGATTAGATCTATGAATGAAGAGCTTGATCAGATTGAGAAGAACAACACTTGGGAGCTTGTTCCTAGACCTGAAGATAAGAATGTAATAGGATCCAAATGGGTATTCAAAAATAAAATGAATGAAAAAGGACAAATTGTTAGGAATAAAGCCAGATTGGGCTGTAAAGGGTATTCACAAGTTGAAGGATAGGATTTTGATGAAATCTTTGCACCAGTGGCAAGATTGGAAGCCATCAGGATGTTTCTTGCATATTCATGTCATAAAAACTTTAAAGTATATCAGATGGATGTTAAGTCAACATTTCTCAATGGAGATCTAGAATAAGAAGTATATATGGAGCAACCTGAAGGATTTTCACTGACAGATAATTCTGACTATGTCTGCAAGCTGAAGAAGGCATTATATGGACTGAAACAAGCACCACAAGCTTGGTATTATAGATTGGATAAATTTTTACAAGACAAAGGGTTCAAGAAAGGTAACTTTGACAAAAATATATATATTAAGTCTGAAGGTGATGATCTATTATTGTTTTGGTTTATGTAGATGACATTGTTTTTGGCTGTACTAATGACTCTTTTGTTTAGTGGTTTTTCTAATTCTATGCAAACAGAGTTTGAGATGTCCATGATGGGAGAATTGCCATATTTTCTTGGTTTACAAGTAAATCAAAGTTTTGCAGGAATATTTATCTCTCAAGAAAAATATTTGAAAGAGATGTTGAAAAAGTTCCAGATGGAATATTCCTCTCCTGTTAGTACACCTATGGTGATTGGTTGCAAGATTAGTAAAGATGATATTTCACCTGATGTTGATCAAAGAACATATCGATCAATGATAGACAGTCTTATCTACATCACAACATCTCGTCCTGATATAATGTAAGTTGTTGGAATGGTAGGTTGTTATCAGTCCTCTCCTAAAAAAATTCATTTAGCAGCTGTCAAGAGAATATTCAAATATTTGAAGGGCACAATGACTTATGGTCTGTGGTATCCTAGAAATCATAATTTTTAGTTAACTGCTTATTCAGATGTTGATTAGGAAAATTGTGTGGATGAGAGAAAGAGCACCAGTGGAGGTGCATTCTTCCTGGGTGACTCATTAGTATCATGGCTTAGTAAGAAGCATGGATCTATTTCCTTATCAACTACAGAGGCAGAGTACATTGGTGCTGCTAGTTGCTGCACTCAGATTTTATGGATGATACAAAATCTTGCAGATTTGAAGGTAACTTATACTGATCCCATCCCACTTCACTTTGATAACACCAGTGCCATTAGTGTATCCAAGAATCATTTACTTCATTCAAAGACAAGAATATACCAATAAAATACCATCTTCTCAGAGAACAAGTTACAAATAGAGTTGTTTAGTTGAATTATATTCCTTCCACAAAAAATATAGCTGATATATTTACTAACCCATTCGTAGTGACACCATTTGAATATCTTCATTGGAAGTTGGGGGTCATATCTTCTTTTGTCTAATTAGTTCACCTTGTCAGGGGGAGTACTTCTTGAATATCTGTTGTATTTTTGGTAAGTATTGTAACAACTCAGGGGGAGCATATTTTCTTTGAAATTGATGTCAAAGGGGGAGAAAAGTTGTGGTTAGTTGTCTGGATGCTATAGTAAATCAGTGCAGGTGCAACCTTTCAGGGTTTCCATCAATGCCAAAGGGGGAGATTGTTGGCATATATTTCAGGAAAATAATGTGCTAATCAGTGCAGGTGCAACCTTTTCAAGGTTTCCATTAATGCCAAAGGGGGATATTGTTGGCATATATTTTAGGAAAATAATATGCTTGTCATTGATGGCAAGAACAACAATGATGACACTCAAAAGATTGATGGCAAGAACAACAACGAGGACACTCAAAAGAGCTTAGAGGAGGAGATTAGACCTCATCTGTTGAATCAGAGCATGAAGGACTAGCAACCGTTAGATCCAGTATAACTGTGAAGAGGATAATGGCCAAGAGCCATCCTCCAACTCACGATATGAACAGTCATGAAATGATCTGGGTTGTTGGATCCAGAGGACATGTGGTGAGATATCGACATTTCGCTGACTAAAGAGTCAAAGGAAGGAGGTGCTCTAACCTTTGAAGTCACGAAACGTGAAATCATGATAAGATCTGGACTGTTAGATCATAGAGGGCTGTGGACTGTTGATTTGATATGAAGTTCGAGTTGCACTTCAAAGACTATTGATCAGTGACAATTCAGTTAGCAGAACTGAATCAAATTTCTTGGGTTTTTTGGCAATTCGGTTGCTTGTGCGTTTCTTTGGAGATTCGAAGTCTAACTAAATGGAAGGATTTTATAAAATCAATACGTCGTGACTGAGTTATGTTGGATGTTCTCACTGGAAAAATGAGTTGAACTAGGAGAAAGGAAAATCACAGTATGCATAGTGTGAGATCAAACTCAAAGATGAGAAACATAAGCTGAACATAATAGAAAAGGTGAAGAGAGAAGAATGTACACATACCAAAGAGAATAAGAGTAATAGAGAAAGAACAGATAGAAAGAGACCACAAGTCAAGCCAAGTATGAACATAACAAAAGAATAGTGAAGCAGAGAAGAATTGTAGAACATAGAAGAAGTGGTAAGAATTGATATATCTGTATTGTTGGTTATTCAATCATTTATTTATAATTAGGGAGGTAGGGAGGTGCTAAGGAGGACTGTATTCCTCTGTTATTCAAGTTGGTTCTTGAATACTGGAAGTTGTAGCTTTCATCTAGTTGTGGCTAGAAAACAGGGTGTCAGGGTGGTGCTAGGGAAAACACAGAGTTTTATGTATGCAAGTTGGTGCCTGTATAAGTGGAAGTAGGTGCTTCCATCTAATTAGTCCTGGAACATTTAGGGAGTTGGTGCTTCCTTCTAGTGGGTGCTAGAGGAACCAGAGAGTTGGTTCTCTCAGCAAGTTGCAACTTGTAAAATAGAGGTGGTAGCCTTATTTTGAGTTGGTGCTCAAATATAGATGATGTACAAGACATAAAAGATTTTCTATTATTCAAAGAAGAAGAGGTTTTCTCCCTATATGGGTTTCCTCATGAAAATATGTCTCTGTGTATATCATATGTGTGATTGATATTTACTATTTCTGTTGTTCATATCTTGTATAATTTTGATGGCCACTTGGATAAGATTGAAAAAATGTTTTAATAGACATAACGTTGTTTAAGCACAGTGATAACTGATTCACTCCCCCTCTCAAGTGTCTTAGTAATTTAAACAGGACATGAAGGTCCAATCAAACCCCAAAACCCATACTCATAGAATTTATCATTAGATATTGATTAAATTACTTGTCAAAGCTGAGCTGGGGAAATTGCATAAGACTTGGGATCAATTTTTGATCCAATCATATTTTGAGAAGAAAGTGCATTCTTCTGCTGCACAACCACATGATAATGTTGCTAATCCTGAACAAGAAACTCCATCTAGTGCCAATCAACCAACTACTTCAAAGAAGATAAAAAGAGAAGCCCATTCAAAGACCTCAAATGAGCTTGTGAAAGCTCCTCCAACTAGCCAACAAGCAAATGTAAGGTCTTCCCGAATCCTAGGTGGAGGTAAGCATCATTTTCCTTTTGCACAGAAGAATTCTAGAAGAACCAAAATGATAGCTAAACCTAGGTTTTTCATGGAAGATCAACAACCTGAAACAACATAAGCATTTGAAGATTCGATACATCTTGAAGAGCCTATCCCAGATATCACTCCTCATGCCTCAAGATCCTTTGAAGATAACATTTCTAAGTACATAATTGTGATAAGGAAATGAAGAAAAAGGCCTCAAAACAAGTTCAAGATGAAGTATAAAGCAATGTATAAACCTACTATCACAGAGAAGGTCATCATCATCGATGAAGAGCCTGCTAAACCTTTGGAGAAGTGATGTAGGAGCATCGTAAGCAGTCAAGCAAGCATGAAGGCAGAAGACAACTGGAAAGTGAAACATACATTTTACATGTTTTGGAAATGTTTTTGAAGCATTAATGTAATGGTTAAAGGGAGGCGTACTTGCATATTGTAAACAGATCATGAGCGATTCGCTCTCATCTGTAGAATGTAAAAGACATTTATGCCTAGTTAATGAAAGTAGGTAGATTTAAATTCAAGATTAGATAGTTTAGGAGCATAGAAGGGAAAACCGACTATAGACACCCTCATCCTTGTATTGTTGTATCAATTAGAGAATTTTATCATAAGCATAGAGCAAAGAGAAGAGGAGAGTTGTAGCAGAGAGCTGTAAAGAAGAACCCATGTACAGAAGTTATGAATTAATATATGAAGCTTTGATTCAGACTCATGGTGTTATGATGCTTTTTGTGTATACATGCTGAATGGTATGCTTATGGTTGTTTATTCTCTCTATTATGCATTTGCTTTAATATTGTGTGAATGTATGATTTCATGTTGAATGTTTGAAGTTTGAGAGAGAGAGAATGAGTTTCAGTTGTTTCTCTTTCTGAGTGAGAAGTTCCTGCAAGGAGTGAAATGAAATCATCCCCAAGGAGTGTGTTGAAGGAGGTTCATAGTTTGTCTCTGAAACCTCAGGAGAGACACTATTGTTCTCATTCCTGTAGAAGTGCAGGTGAAGCACAAAAGCTGTGCAAGGTGTGCGCAGGCTGGTTGAAAGCTCGGAACTTATCAACTAAGGGGTGAATTGAAGGACTGCTGTTTCAGGAGAGTGCACAGAGTCGAGAACTCAAATACTTAAGATTATTTGAGGGATTTCCACAAGGAGTGCATGCAGGAGTCTTTTTGAAGACTCGAAATTGTAGAGAAAGCTCAGAAGGGGTAGCGCTGTTGAAGTATTCAAAGGAGGACAAGGTCGAACTACTTCGAAGGGAGACAAGGGTCGAAGTCATCCAGCAAAAGTTAAGTCTCAGCGGAAGAACCTTGGTTTATTTTGCAGGAGATGTCAAGGAAGAAATCGAGCGGTTGAAATTGTTTGTGTGGAATTACCGAAATTACGAGGACCGTAGGATCCAGGGAAGTTGCAGGGTGGTTAGAGGTAGGAAAGATTTCCACTCTAGGATCCAGAATTTATGCGGACCGTTGATTGTGATTTGCACAAGCCATAAGATCATTTTGGCATTTCGGGGATCCTAATGACAAGGAGTCGAGCACAGTGAAACAAAAATCCCAAAGTCACGAGTTGCGACAAGAATTGGATTAGAGTTTTGGGATTTCGACACTTCGAGTGTCAGGAAATGGAGAAGGCAGTGATTTGGGAGAGAAAGTCCCGAAGGCCCGAAAGCCGGGAAGAGTGACAAGTGGCAGGAGTCTACGTCAAGGGTAGAAAACCACAAGGACGACAGATGGCGTGTCTTCATCAACTGGTGGAGTCAAACCTTGTGGACTGTTTCGGGGTTCGGAGGTCGAAGGACGGAGGAGCCTCGCATCTGGATTTGCAAAATCGCGAAGTCCAAAATCCCGATGAAGTGAGAAGCCTGTTGAAAAGTCAACCTTTGCTGAGTGCATCGAAATTCGTAAATTCGGGTTTTGAAAGTTGTAGAGATAGGAACCCTCGACATCAGGGATCGCGAAATCACAAAACCCGAAGTCCCGAAGTTGCGAAGGGTGCGAACTTATTTCGGGTAAGGAGATTTGGGTTGATGCTTCGTGGTTGATCACGTGGGCACACCCATAAGGACCTGTGGATACACTATTGTGTGTGAAGGGTATTTCCTGAGGGGAACCTAAAGAGTCAATTGGACTCAAAGGGAAGATTAGAACGATCCTGCGTGGGCCTCGGACCTGAGGGTTTGGGGGTCTGCGTCAGTTGTGGTATCAGAGCTTAGAAAGAGTTCTTTGCTTTCTGTAGTAGAGAAAAGAGAAAATATGTGCAGCCATGCTGTTGAAAAGGAGAGAGAGACCAATGCCTGATCCAGCAGTGGAGAGGGAAATCTGCGAACTACGTGCTAGGTTTGATGCCATGGAGACAACACATAGATGCATAGTCAACGCTGGGGATATCAGTGAGAATGAAGATGGACATGATAGAGAAGAAGTTGCAGTCAAAGATGATGTAGATGAATGCCTATTTAGGTTTTTTGCAAGGATAGGTGCCAAGGAAAAAATGGAGATTCCCATGTATGAGGGAAACCTAGACGTTGAAGAGATTCTAGACTGGATTAGAGCTCTAGATAAATATTTTGACTATGAGGATGTCGAGGAAGACAAGAAGGTTAAACATGCTATCACAATACTTAAAGGGCATGCAACATTATGGTGGGATGAACTGCAAGCTGATAGATGCTGCAAAGGCAAGCAAAAAATCAAGAGTTGGGATAAAATGGTTGTGAAAATGAAGGCAAAATTCATACCCAAGGATTATCAAATTACTCTATTTCAGAGGATGCATAATTTGAGACAGAAGCTAATGTCAGTGAAGGAATACACTGAATATTTCTACAAACTAAACATCAGGGCATGTCATCGTGAAAGTGATGATGAAAAGGTTTCCAGGTACATGAATGGTCTGAGATATGACATCCAATATGAGATGAGCATGATGATCATTCAAAATATAGAAGATGCTTATCAGATGGCTCTGAAAGTTGAAGAAAAATCGAGTCGAAAGCAAGGTCAGAGAGGCCGAGGTAGAAGTCAAGCCAGAGGCAAAAAAATTGCCCAAGATAGAGCTCAGAGACCTCAAGAAGAGGGGAAGAAACCTCAAACTCAGTATGAAAGAGGAGGAAGCTCACAGAGAGGGCAATATGCTGATAGAAATACTTTTCCTCAGACCAGAGGAAGAGGAAGAGGTAGAGGTGGAGAAATAAAATGCTTTACCTGCGGGAAAAATGGACACAAATCCTATGAATGTCCAGATGGAAAGAAAGAAGGAGGTGAAACTCACATTTCTGAAGCACAAGGATGGAATTTTGAGGCAGAAGATGTTGAGGGTGGAAGATCCTTGATGATGAGGAAAGTTTTCTTGAAGCTAGAGAAGGAGGCAGAGAACCCAGCCCAAAGGAATAGAATTTTTCAGACTGCTTGCAAGACCAAAGACAGGGTATGCAAGGAAATCGTGGATAGTGGTAGCACAGACAATATCGTTTCTACAGAGATGGTAGAAAATCTAGAGCTGGAGACTATTGAACATCCAAGACCATACAAAGTTTCATGGCTACAAAAAGGACATCAGGTAAATGTCACTAAATAGTGTTTAGTTTAATTTAAAATAGGAGGATATAAGGATGAAATACTATGTGATGTCATTCCCATGGATGTTTGTCATCTATTGTTGGATAGACCATGGAAATATGACAGGAATGTGATTCATGATGGGAGAAAGAACACATACACCCTAGAGAAGAATGGGAGAACTCACATGTTGTTTCCGATTAAGGATAAAGAAACAGAACCAGAAGTGAGCAACACTGTACTTCTCATGAGTGGGAAGGAACTTCTTAAGGAGGTTAAGAAGAAGGAATATACACAATTCATTGTGGTCAGGAAGCCTAGAATTTTTTTAACTAGTACAAGAGTGGATGATTTACCAGAGGAAATCCAGAAGTTACTGGAAGAGTTTGTTGATATAGTAGTGGACGAACTACCTTGTTCGTTACCACCGATCATAAGTATAAGTCATCACATCGATCTTATACCTGGAGCTAGTTTACCAAACAAAGTAGCGTATAGATTGACGCCGCAGGAGAATGAGGAGGTCAAGAGACAAGTCCAGGATTTAATGGACAAAGGATTGATTCGAGAGAGCTTGAGTCCATGCACTGTTCAAACGGTGCTCAGCCCAAAGAAAGATGGAGACTGGAGAATGTGTACAGACTCGAGGGAAATCAATAAGATTACCCTCAGATACAAATTTCCATTACCAAGGATGGATGATTTGATGGATTGCTTGAGTGGAGCAAAGTTTTTTTCAAAGATTGATTTGAAAAGGGGTTATCATCAAATTCGTATGAGAGAAGGTGATGAATGGAAGGAATCATTCAAGACAAATGAAGGGTTGTATGAATGGCTTGTTATGCCATTTGGCTTAACAAATACGCCTATTACTTTCATGATATTGATGAATGAAGTCCTGAAGGATTTCATACGAAAATTCGTCATCGTATATCTTGACGATATATTGATTTCCAGCAAGACAAAAGCAGAGCATTTGAAGCATTTAGCTACAGCGATGAAGAGATTACAGCAAGAGAAGTTGTTGATAAATATGAAGAAATAATCATTCATGAGGACAGAGCTCATTTATTTGGGGTTTGTTATCTCTACAAATAAGATGAAAATGGATCTAGATAAAGTGGAGCTAATTAAGAATTGGCCATCGCCAAAAAGTGTATTTGAGGTTCGAAGCTTCCATGGTTTAGCTAGTTTCTACAGGAAATTCATTCGAAATTTTAGTGGGATTAGTGCACGGATGATGGATACGGTGAAGAAAATGCACAAATCTTTTCACTGGACAGAGGAAGTAGAGAAGAGTTTCAACTTGCTGAAGAAAAAGATTACTGAATAGCCAATTCTGGTGTTGCCAGATTTCAGTAAGACATTTCAAGTCAAGTGTGACGCGAGTGGATTTGCAATTGGAGTGGTCTTGATCCAAGATGACAGACCGATTGCATACTTTAGTGAGAAAATGAATGAGGCGAAGGTTAAGTACTCAACATATGACAAGGAATTTTATGCTGTCATACAAGCGCTGAAGAAATGGAGGCATTATTTGGTTCCTAAAGAGTTTGTTTTGTACAGTGACAATCATGCTTTACAATTCGTGACTCAACAGGACAAGTTGAACCAAAAGCATGCAAAATGGGTGGAATACATGCATAATTTTACTTTTGTAATTAAACATATTTCTGGAACTGTTAACAAAGTTGCTGATGCTTTGAGCAGGAAATGTTTGCTTATGCAGGAGTTTAGAGTCAAAACTTTGGGTTTTGATAATCTCAAAGAAATGTACAGAGATTATCTAGATTTTAAAGAGGCATATGAGGCATATGAGAATGCAATTCTCAGGGATAGAAGTCAATGGACTGAGTATACGATCCAGGATGGATTATTATTCAGGGGAAATCAATTATGTATTCCAAAATGCTCCATGAGGGAGAATCTGTTGAAAGAAAAACACAGTGGAGGATTGGCCGGACACTTCGGTCATGATAAGACGTTCTCAAAGTTTAATGGCTCATATTTTTGGCCAGGAATGAGGACAGATGTTAAGAAATTTGTGGACACATGTATAATTTGTTAGCACACAAAGGGAAAGAGGCAGAACACAGGGTTATAACAGCCATTACCCATACCTGAGAGGCCGTGGCATGCAGTGAGCATGGATTTTATATTGGGGTTTCCAAGAATGCAAAGAGGATTTGATTCAATCTTTGTGGTGGTAGATAGATTTTGAAAGATGACACATTTTATAGCATGCCAGAAAACCAACAACGCAACACATATTGTGAACCTGTTTTTCAAGGAAGTTGTCAGACTTCACGGCTTGCCAAGGAGTATAGTTTCAGATCGAGACACCAAGTTCGTGGGAAATTTCTGGAGGAGTTTATGGAAGAAGCTGGGAATAAATCTGTCATTTATCTCAGTGTATCATCCTCAAACGGATGGGAAAATAGAAGTTGTAAACAAAAGCTTGGGAGATTTTCTAAGGAGCCTAGTGACTGAACACCACAGTCAGTGGGATTACATTCTACCATAGGCAGAATTTGCTTATAATGATTCGATCAATAGAAGAATAGGGAAGAGTCCATTCCAAATTGTGTATGGGATGCAACCAAGGGGAGTTTCTGAATTGAAGGATTCATAACAAAATGAATTCAGAAGTGCTAGTGCAGAGCATTTTGCAAAAACAATGAAGGAGCTTCACAGCCAAGTCAAGGAGCGATTGCAGAGTTGGAATTAAGAATACAAGCACAGAGCAGATCAACATAGGCGAGAACTTTAGTTTGAAGTTGGTGATCTGATTCTTGCACATCTGAGGAAAGAAAGGTTCCCAAGAGGAACATATAACAAACTGAAAATGAAGAAGATTTGACCATGCAAGATCGTAAAGAAATTTGGGGCAAACGCTTATGAGATTGAATTACCCGATGCGATCGGAATTTCACCAATATTCAACATATTATATTTGTACCCTTACAGAGCTGAAGAATCAGGGGCAGATAGTGAACAAACATAGGTTCAGTGGACTAAGCAAATGCCTGTAGCTGAAAATCCACAGATGGAAAGCATAATTGACAAGAGAGTCAGCAAGAAGACCAGGAGGAAAGAATATTTTGAATATTTGGTCAAATGGAAGGGACATCCAGTTGAAGATGCCAGCTGGGAAAATGAAGCAGAAATTCAGAAGCATGGACAGACCGTGCAAGAGATCATGAACATGAGTTCATGAAAATTTTCAAGCGAGGGAGTATGATGTAGGAGCATCGTAAGCAATCAAGCAAGCATGAAGGCAGAAGACAGCTGGAAAGTGCAACATACATTTTACATGTTTTGGAAATGTTTTTGAAGCATTAATGTAATGGTTAAAGGGAGGTGTACTTGCGTATTATAAACAGATCATGAGCGATTCGCTCTCATCTGTAGAATGTAAAAGGCATTTATGCTCAGTTAATGAAAGTAGGTAGATTTAAATTCAAGATTAGACAGTTTAGGAGCATAGGAGGGAAAACCGACTATAGACACCCTCATCCTTGTATTGTTGTATCAATCAGAGTATTTTATCATAAGCATAGAGCAAAGAGAAGAGGAGAGTTGTAGCAGAGAGCTGTAAAGAAGAACCCATGTATAGAAGTTCTGAATTAATATATGAAGCTTTGATTCAGACTCATGGTGTTATGATGCTTTTTGTGTATACATGCTGAATGGTATGCTTATGGTTGTTTATTCTCTCTATTATGCATTTTCTTTAATATTGTGTGAATGTATGATTTCATGATGAATGTTTGAAGTCTGAGAGAGAGAGAATGAGTTTCAATTATTTCTCTTCCTGAGTGAGAAGTTCCTGCAAGGAGTGCAGTGAAATCGTCCACGAGGAGTGTGTTGAAGGAGGTTCAGAGTTTATCTCTGAAAGCTTAGGAGAGATATTGTTGTTCTCAATCCCGCAGAAGTGCAGGTGAAGCACAGAAGCCATGCAAGGTGTGTGTAGGCTGGTTGAAAGCTCAGAACTTATCAACTGAGGGGTGAATTGAAGGACTGCTGTTTTAGGAGAGTGCACAGAGTTGAGAACTCAAATACTTAAGAGTATTTGAGGGATTGCCGCAAGGAGTGCGTGCAAGAGTCTTTTCGAAGACTCAAAATTGCATAGAAATCTCAGAAGGGGTAGCACCGTTGAAGTATTCAAAGGAGGACAAGGTCGAACTACTTAGAAGGGAGACAAGGGTCGAAGTCATCCAACAGAATTTAAGTCCCAGTGGAAGAACCTTGGTTTATTTCGTAGGAGTTGTCAAGGAATAAATCGAGTGGTTGAAATTCTCTATGGGGAATTCCCGAAATTACGAGGACCGTAGGATCCAGGGAAGTTGCAGGGTGGTTAGAGGAGACAAGCTTTCTACTCTAGGATCCAGAATTAACGCAGACCGTTGATTGTTCTTTGCACAAGCCGTCGGATCATTTCGGAATTTCGGGGATCCTAACGACAAGGAGTCGAGCACAGTGAAACAAAAATCCCGAAGTCGCGAGTTTCAACAAGAATTGGATTAGAGTTTCAGGATTTCGGCACTTCGGGTGTCGGGAAATGGAGAAGGCAGTGCTTTGGGAGCGAAAGTCCCGAAGGCCTGAAATCCGGGAAGAGTGACAGGTGGCAGGAGTCTACGTCAAGGGTAGAAAACTGCAAGGACGACAGGTGGCGTGTCTTCGTCAACTGGCGGAGTCAAACCTTGTGGACCGTTTTGGGGTTCGAAGGTCGAAGGACGGGGGAGCCTTGCATCTGGATTTGCGAAATCGTGAAGTCCGAAATCCCGATGAAGTGAGAAGTCCATTGAAAAGTCAACCTTTGCTGAGTGCATCAGAATTCATAAATTCAGGTTTCTGAGGTTGTAGAGATAGGAACCCTCGACATCAGGGATTGTGAAATCATGAAACCCGAAGTCCCGAAGTTGTGAAGGGCATGAACCTATTTCGGGTAAGGAGATTTGGGTTGATTCTTCGTGGTTGATCACGTGGGCACACCCATAAGGACCTGTGGATACACTATTGTGTGTGAAGGGTATTTCCCGAGGGGAACCCAAAGAGTCAATTGAAATCAAAGGGCAGATTAGAACGATCCTACGTGGGACTCGGACCTGAGGGTTTGGGGATCTACGTCAGTTTTGGTATCAGAGCTTAGAAAGAGTTCTTTTCTTTCTGTAGCAGAGAAAAGAGAAAATATTTGCAGCCATGCCACCGAGAAGGAGAGAGAGACCAACGCCTGATCTAGCAGTGGAGAGGGAAATGCGCGAAATACGTGCTAGGCTTGATGCCACAGAGACAACACATAGATGCACAGTCAACGCTCGGGATATCAGTGAGGCTGTCAGTGAGAATGAAGCTGGACATGATGGAGAAGAATTTGTAGTCGAAGATGCTGTAGATGAACGCCTATTTAGGGTTGTTGCAAGGATAGGTGCCAGTGCAAAAATGGAGATTCCCATGTATGAGGGAAACCTATATGTTGAAGAGCTTCTAGACTGGATTAGAGCTCTGGATAAATATTTTGACTATGAGGATGTCAAGGAAGACAAGAAGGTTAAACATGTTGTCACAAGACTTAAAGGGCATGCAACATTATGGTGGGATGAACTGCAAGCTGACAGACGCTGCAAAGGCAAGCAGAAAATCAAGAGTTGGGATAGAATGGTTGCGAAAATGAAGGAAAAATTCATACCCAAGGATTATCAAATTACTCTGTTTCGGAGGATGCATAATTTGAGATAGAAGCTGATGTCAGTGAAGGAATACATTGAAGAGTTCTACAAACTAAACATCAAGGTAGGTCATCAAGAAAGTGATGATGAAAAGGTTTCTAGGTACACGAATGGTCTGAGATATGACATCCAAGATGAGATGAGCATGATGATCATTCAAAATTTAGAATATGCTTATCAGATGGCTTTGAAAGCTAAAGAAAAACTGAGCCGAAAGCAAGGTCAGAGACGTCGAGGTAGAAGTCAAGCCATAGGCAAAAAAATTTCCCAAGACAGAGCTTAGAGACCTCAAGAAGAGGGGAAGTAACCTCAAACTTAGCATGAAAGAGGAGGAAGCTCACAGAGAGGGAAGTATGCTGATAGAAATACTTTTCCTCGGACCAAAGGAAGAGGAAGAGGCAAAGGTGGAGAAATAAAATGCTTTACCTATGGGAAAAATGGACACAAATCCTATGAATGTCCAGATGGAAAGAAAGAAGGAGGTGAAACTCACATTGCTGAAGCACAAGGACAAAATTTTGAGGCAGAAGATCCTGAGGGCGGAAGATCCTTGATGATAAGGAAATTTCTCTTGAAGCCAGAGATGGAGGCAGAGAACCTAGCCCAAAGGAACAAACTTTTTTGGACTGCTTGCAAGAACAAAGATAGGGTATGCAAGGTCATCGTGGATAGTGGTAGCACAGACAATCTCGTTTCTACAGAGATGGTAGAAAAGCTGGAGCTGGAGACTATTGAACATACAAGCCCATACAAAGTTTCATGGCTACAAAAAGGACATCAGGTAAATGTCACTAAATAGTGTTTAGTTGAATTTAAAATAGGAGGATATAAGGATGAAATACTATGTGGTGTCATTCCCATGGATGTTTGTCATCTATTGCTGGGTAGACCGTGGCAATATGACAGGAATGTGATTCATGATGGGAGAAAGAACACATACACCCTAGAGAAGAATGGGAGAACTCACATGTTGTTGCTGATTAAGGATAAATAAACTCAACCAGAAGTGAGCAACACTATACTTCTCATGAGTGGGAAGGAACTTCTTAAGGAGGTTAAGAAGAAGGAAGATACACAATTCATTGTGGTCAGGAAGCCTAGAACTGTTTTAACCAGTACAAGAGTGGATGATTTACCAGAGGAAATCCAGAAGTTACTGGAAGAGTTTGTTGATATAGTAGTGGACGAACTACCTTGTTCATTACCACCGATCAGAAGTATAAGTCATCACATCGATCTTATACCTAGAGCTAGTTTACCAAACAAAGCAGTGTACAGATTAACGCCGCAGGAGAATGAGGAGGTCAAGAGACAAGTCCAGGATTTAATGGACAAAGGATTGATTCAAGAGAGCTTGAGTCCATGCGTTGTTCCAACAGTTCTCAGCCCAAATAAAGATGGAGGCTGGAGAATGTGTACATACTTGAGGGCAATCAATAAGATTACCATCAGATACCAATTTCCATTACCAAGGATGGATGATTTGATGGATTGCTTGAGTGGAGCAAAGTTTTTTTCAAAGATTGATTTGAAAAGCGGTTATCATCAAATTCATATGAGAGAAGGTGATGAATGGAAGACAACATTCAAGACAAATGAAGGGCTGCATGAATGGCTTGTTATGCCATTTGGCTTAACAAATGCGCCTAGTACTTTCATGAGATTGATGAATGAAGTCCTGAAGGATTTCATAGGAAAATTCGTTATCGTATATGTTGACAATATATTGATTTTTCAGCAAGACAAAAGCAGAGAATTTGAAGCATTTAGCTACAGTGATGAAGAGATTACAGCAAGATAAGTTGTTGATAAATATGAAGAAATCATCATTCATGAGGATAGAGCTCATTTATTTGGGGTTTGTTATCTTTGCAAATAAGATGAAAATGGATCTAGATAAAGTGGAGGTAATTAAGAATTGTCCATTGCCAAAAAGTGTATTTGAGGTTCGAAGCTTCCATGGTTTAGCTAGTTTCTACAGGAAATTCATCCAAAATTTTAGTGGTATTAGTGCACCGATGATGGATACGGTGAAGAAAAGGCACAAATCTTTTCACTGGACAGAGGAAGCAGAGAAGAGTTTCAACTTGCTGAAGAAAAATATTATTGAACAACCAATTCCAGTGTTGCCA
Organism: Picea glauca; assembly: GCA_000966675.3. NCBI lineage: Eukaryota > Viridiplantae > Streptophyta > Pinopsida > Pinales > Pinaceae > Picea > Picea glauca. The sequence goes on along the minus strand of JZKD02S2168855.1, from coordinate 154,000 downwards.
GATTTTAGTAAGACATTTCAGGTCAAGTGTGACGCGAGTGGATTTTCAATTGTAGCGGTCTTGAGCCAAGACGACAGACCATGCAAGAGCTCATGAACATGAGATCATGAAAATTTTCAAGCAAGGGAGTATGATGTAGGAGCATCGTAAGCAGTCAAGCAAGCATGAAGGCAAAAGACAGCTGGAAAGTGCAACATACATTTTACATGTTTTAGAAATGTTTTTGAAGCATTAATGTAATGTTAAAGGGAGGTTTACTTGCATATTGTAAATAGATCATGAGAAATTCGCTCTAATCTGTAGAATGTAAAAGGCATTTATGCCCAGTTAATGAAAGTAGGTAGATTTAAATTCAAGATTAGACAGTTTAGGAGCATAGGAGGGGAAACCGACTATAGACACCCTCATCCTTGTATTGTTGTATCAATCAGAGCATTTTATCATAAGCATAGAGCTTAGAGAAGAGGAGAGTTGTAGCAGAGAGATGTAAAGAAGAAACCATGTATAGAAGTTCTGAATTAATATATAAAGCTTTGATTCAGACACATGGTGTTATGATGCTTTCTGTGTATACATGCTGAATGGTATGGTTATGGTTGTTTATTCTCTCTATTATGCATTTGATTTAATATTGTGTGACTGTATGATTTCATGTTGAATTTTTGAAGTCTGAGAGAGAGATAATGAGTTTCAATTGTTTCTCTTCCTGAGTGATAAGTTTCTGCAAGGAGTGCAGTTAAATCATCCGCAAGGAGTGCGTTGAAGGAGGTTTAGAGTTTATCTCTGAAATCTCAGGAGAGATATTGTTGTTCTCAATCCCGCAGAAGTGCAGGTGAAGCACAGAAGCCGTGCAAGGTGTGCGTAGGCTGGTTGAAAGCTCAGACCTTATCAACTGAGGGGTGAATTGAAGGACTGCTGTTGCAGGAGAGTGCATAGAGTCGAGAACTCAAATACTTAAGAGTATTTGAGGGATTTCCGCAAGGAGTGCGTGCAAGAGTCTTTTCGAAGACTCGAAATTGTAGAGAAAGCTCAGAAGGGGTAGTGTCGTTGAAGTATTCAAAGGAGGACAAGGTCGAACTAATTCAAAGGAAGACAAGGGTCGAAGTCATCCAGAAGAAGTTAAGTCCCAGTGGAAGAACCTTGGTTTATTTTGCAGGAGCTGTCAAGGAAGAAATCGAGCGGTTGAAATTCTCTGTGGGGAATTCTCGAAATTACGAGGACCGTAGGATCCAGGGAAGTTGCAGGGTGGTTAGAGGTAGGCAAGCTTTCCACTCTAGGATCTAGAATTAACTCGGACCGTTGATTGTGCTTTGCACAAGCTGTCAGATCGTTTCGACATTTCAGGGATCCTAATGACAAGGAGTCGAGCACAGTGAAACGAAAATCCTGAAGTCGTGAGTTGCGACAAGAATTTGATTAGAGTTTTGGGATTTTGGCACTTTGGGTGTCGGGAAATGGAGAAGGTAGCGCTTTGGGAGGGAAAGTCCCGAAGGCCCGAAAGCTGAGAAGAGTGACAGGTGGCAGTAGTCTATGTCAAGGGTAGAAAACCGCAAGGACGACAGGTGGCGTGTCTTCGTCAATTGGTAGAGTCAAACCTTGTGGACTGTTTCATGGTTCAGAGGTTGAAGGATGGGGGAGCCTCGCATCTGGATTCGGGAAATCACGAAGTCCGAAATCCTGATGAAATGAGAAGCTCGTTGAAAAGTCAACCTTTGCTGAGTGCATTGGAATTCAGAAATTTGGGTTTCGGAGGTTGTAGAGATAGGAACCCTCTACATCAGGGGAAGTTTGACAATGAATAAAAAGACACCTACAAACATAAACAAAGTCCTTGCCAGAAAATAGGCTAAGAAGAATGTGAGAGGATCAAACCATAAGATTGGATCCGAAGGGGATAAGCTCACAAGAATGCAAACTATATCTCAATCTAAGCAGACCATAAAAGACAGTTTGGATTTACTAGGCGGAGCTGTCACATCATTCTTTCACAGAGATATGACAGTTTGATAATTCTACCCCAAATACAAAATCGTAAAGCTATGATTTATGATGATGGAATATGAGATAACCTTTTTGTTTCTCATGTTTAAGGTATCATGCTTCTTTTTGTTATGGTCATTTGTAGACTGGGAGAAGAAACGCATCGAAAATGTGCAAAGTTAGTGTTTTGTATGTCACTATAGGAAGTTCCCGCAGTCACACACAAAAAAAAATAGAGGTGTTATAGGAACTCTTGTAGTAGACGATTTTTCTACTAATCTCACCCATTTTAATATTTTTGTAATAGAGGAGGGCTATACCTATGCTAACATCTTATGGATCATGTTATGGAGCTATACACCTTGTGTGGATCTAAAGGATATATTGGGATACAAATATAAATGTAGATTGGGCACCAGGTTGAGTTGTCAAAGGCTGAATTCGTATAGATTTTTGAAGATCAGATATATCTGGGAAGGATAAAGAGGACACTATAGGGTTATCATCCGAATGGAGAACAAGTCAAGAAAATAGTTTTTTATGAAAGTTTGTTTCCTTGATCTTATGATTTTTTTTGTAAACTGTTATTATTTTGTATATCAACAGTCAAAGGTTGAAATTCATTTTGAGTTTTTGTAGGGATTGGTTTTGAGTTGTCCCTGATGGTCAGGATAGACCATAAATACATGTAACTAATTCAAAACACTATATATTAAATGATTTAGAAGAAGAAATGGTTGAATCCCTATTTTTTGGCTTAATATTGCATTTCTAAAAGATTGTTTTGATCTATATTGCATGTGTAAAGACTTCAGTTGCTAATGAAATTGATGGTTAGTATGTTATCTTTATTTGTTTATCATCTTCACGTTTTCCTCTAAACACTTAGTTGATGTTATACGAGCTTATGACAAATTATTTTTGTGCTGAGAAGGTTTCTTTAAATGGTTTTAGTAATCTTTGCCACATTGGTGTTTTCCTCAAATCTTATTTAGAATGAATTTTGGATAAAGTTTTATTCCTCTGCTGCATAAAGACATTAGAGACAAGATTTGTTATTGATTATTTATCAGTCTTTGTTTTTACCCTTCTCTCAATCACATCACTTAAAATATTAAAACTCTATCCATTAGTTTTGTTTACCTGACTTGCTGCACTTAGGTAAATGATCTTAGCAAATCATATCATCAATCCCTTTCAAATCAAGAAAGTATTTATCCATTTAAAAACCCCTATTGAAAATTTTGACACAAGGTGTGCTAGGATTAACTCAATAGCAGTCTTGAGTTGAATTCTAGAGCTAACATATTTTGGCGCCCTTTCCAGGGACGAAAATGATGATATTTTCCTTGGGTAGAATGACACAAGTTTATAGATCTAGTTGTAGATGGTGAAACTATAACTAGACACAGTTGAATGCAATATCCTTTCACCTGGCGACTCCATATTAGACATTATAGCTCCAAAGAGAAAGGGGACTAGAGCCCATCTAGAGTCTCCATATGTGTATGTTATTTCAGACCTTGAGAAGATCCCGAAACAATCCAAATCTCTTAAAAAATTAGGGTCTGAAAAACTGTTTCTTTTACCTCCTTCTGAAGAATCCACCTTAGGGAAAGAGGAATTTGTAGAACCATAATATTTTTACATACCCTATCCCGAGAGTAGATATAAATATGAGGAAAACCTTGAATTCCCTGAAGAAACAAAGTACATTCCCTTAAACAAAAATCCCAATCCTTGAAGAAATCCAATAAGAAAAACCCAATCTTAGCCTCCAAGTTAATATTATTGCTATTGAAAAACTCGCTGAAGAAATTCTCCAGTCCTCTCCTAAGATTCAATTGGTGAACATCTCTAATCCCTCATCAACAAAATCACCACATTCACTACATACAAATCAACCTTTGGGTGGTCGAACAATGGATGGTGAATCACCTCCCAATCTAATGGATGCTATCAGGGCTACTAGATATGCACCTTTGGTATTTCCAAATAATATTCATCCTCTTCCAGCAAATGATTACATGAAGTACCTTCCAAGGTTTGACAATGAAGGGGAAACAACTGCAGAGGAGAATTTAGCTTCTTTTTATTCCTTTGCTGACAATTTTCAAGTGGGTTATGATGATGTGTGGATAAGGATTTTTGTTCAAAGTTTAGATGGAGAAGTGAGGAAGTGGTTTAGGAACCTTAGAGCTAACTCTATTACGACCATCATAGACCTTGATTCCACCTTCTTGATAAAGTGTGGAGACAAGAAATATGATTTGTATTACATGATAGAATTCAACAATATTCAAAGAAAGAATGGTGAGTCTATCTCTGAATTATCTTAGATATTTAATCAGATGTACCCAAAAATACCAGATGATATCATGCCAGCTGAAAGGTTAGCAAAGGTCACTCATGCTAATGCCTTTGATGCTGATTTGTGTTTGTTTCTTAGGGAAAGAATATCAACCATTCTGGATGATATGAAAGATTCAACTCTTGAAGTTGAATCTAACATTCTAGCATCAAAACAATTGAAGAAGAGGTTAGATAAGGGAAAGCTAAAAGAAGAATATAAGTCTTATGCATAAAATACTAAAAATCAGAAGATTTCCTTGGAGGAGATGGCAAGAAAGATGGAGGAAATGTCATCTGAACTGTCTAAAATCAGATTGGAAAAATAGAAATGGAATGAACCTCAAGAAGGAAATAAGAATACAAATCAATATAAAATACCTTATAACCCTCAGATCACGCAGAGGAATAAGAAGAATAATGATGATCAGAAAATTCATACACCTCTGCAAAATAATTATATTGAAGACAATTAGGAAGTTGAAGATGTAGATGAAGATCTGGATATTCATTTGTTTGGAGATGAGATTTCTCTCATTCACCTAACATAGAATGAATATGAAGATTCATTGAATTCACAGGTTGGGGGAAGTCCAGATAATATGCTTTGTAATACAGATCAACAAGGGTACAATCTTAGATCCAAATCAACTCCTGCAAAATCATATCCTCAAAAAGACAAATCTGCTCCTCAAAAAGATAAACCTACTACCCCAGCAATACATACATGCAACAAGAATCCTGAAAGAAAAAAAGTACAACCATCTATGAAATTATCATCCCTGGAAGCAGATAAGTTATCGTCTCCTTTCATCCTAGAACATGCGATAAGTAAAACCAAAATTCCTATTCCTCTGACTGTATTGGTTAAAACAAATTATTATAGGAGTCATATTTTGAAATGGTTACAACCTTTTTCTGTCATTGATCCTGTTACTGATGTTATTAATATCCAAGATGAAAAAACCAGTATTGTCTTAGGGCCAATTGTATAAGAGAGGGATGAATCTACTCCTTTTTATGTCTCATTAAATGTTCATGACAAAATACTTCACAACTGTCTGTTAGATTATGGAGCCTCCCATAATCTTATTCCAAAGGTTTTCATGGAAGAACTGCGGTTAGAAATCACTAAAGCATACCATGATATCTTTTCTTTTGATTCCAAAAAATTAAAATGATTGGGGGTTATCAAAGACCTTGCCATTTCATTACCTCAAATCCTAGCCAAAAATTTAGTCATGGATATAGCTGTAGCTGATATCCCTCCCAGGTTTTGTATGATGTCGTCCAGATCGTGGTGTAAGAATCTTGGGGGATATCTTCAAATGGATCTCTCTTATGCCACTATACTTGTTTTTGGAGGATAATTTAGAAGACTCTATCGTGAGGCTCAATTGACATATATTATCAGTGACATTGATCATTATGTAAATCATCCTATCTATGTAGTTGATGTGTATTTGGGATCCTCTATATTTCATATTGATAATGCTATCCAATAGTCTTTTCTTTTGACAAAATTAGCTGCTTCCCCATAGTCTACTGAAAATCAAAATCTGTTATGGAAATTATACTTTGATGGAGCCTCATATAGAGAATGTGTAGGGTAGGTGTAGTGCTCATTTCTCCTGAAAATGAAGTCATTACCCTGTCTTACAAGTTAGAATTTGATACAACAAATAACATTGCAGAGTATGAGGCATTGTTGTTAGGTCTCAGGGCAGCCAGAGAAATAAAAATTCAGCATTTGAATGTGCATGGGGATTCTGAACTCATTGTACAACAGGTTAGAAATGTATATTGGACAAAGAATATTCAGTTAAAAGACTACAAAAATGAGGTATGGGACGTTGTTGAAGCCTTTTTTTCTGTCTTTTAATATTATATATAGTCCAAGAAATAAGAATGAGCAGGTTGATTCACTCGTTGTGGCAATGAGTACTTTTAAACCTCCTTTTCCCCCAAAGTTGGAATATGAGGTTGATGTTAGGAACGTGCCATTTGTTCCAGACAATGTCAAGAATTGGAGAGTTTTTTAGGAAGATTATGAAATCAAAAGGTTCATTGAAGTTGTAGATGATTTTTCTTCAATTCATATTGATCAAGATGAGGATTTGGATGAGGCTAACCAAAATTTGAATTTTCATGATATGATTGTTGGGAATAAGATATTGCAATTGCCTACTAATCATATTCCAAAAGGCCCCGTACCTCTTGAAATAATTTTTGATCATAATGATGTTCCTGTGAAGCTTCCCGATCCAGAAAAAGAAGCCGATGTGACTGATTGTAACCATGGGGCTGTTGCAAATCCCAAGCATGTTAAATTATCAAAATTCTCGTCAGTAAAATACTGAGATAAATATGAAGAACTATTAAAGGAGTTCACTGATATTTTTTCATGGAAATACTAATATATTAGGACCTTTGATGAAGCTGTCATTCAACATAAGATGCCTTTGAAAGAGAGTGTAAAACCTTTCAAGTAGAAATTAAGGAAAATAAATCCTCTTTTGTTACCTATTATGGAGAAGGAAGTCAAGAAACTCTTAGATGCTAATATCATTGTACCTTTGAGGTACTTTGACTGGATAAAAAATATGGTGCCAATAAGAAAGAAGAATGGTGAAATCAGACTTTGTGTCGATTTCAGAAATTTGAATAGATGTTCTCGCAAAGACAACTATCCATTTCCCAAAATGGAACATATATTGCAGAGGGTGGTAGAATCTAGTAGGTTGTCTATGATTGATGGTTTCTATGGATACAATCAGGTATATTTTCATCCATATGACATGGAGAAAACTATTTTCACAACACCTTGGGGTACTTTTATGTATGCCCATATGCGTTTTGGTTTGATGAATGTTGGGGCCACTTTTCAGCGAGCCATGGATATCGCTTTCCTGGAAGAGAAAGATAAGTTTGTGGTCATCTATTTGGATGAAATTGTTGTATTCTATAACTATGATTAGGAGCATCTACATCATTTGAGACATGTATTTCTGAAGTGCAGAAGGTATGGTCTTTGTTTAAATCCAAAAAAATCTCATTTTTCTTTAGAACAAGGGAAATTGCTAGGGCATATTGTTTGTGTTGATGGAGTTAAAATTGATCATGCTAGAGTGATATCCATTCAAAATATTTATATTCATAGAAATAACAAGGAAATCTAGTCTTTCCTTGGGAAGATCAACTTTCTTAGAAGGTTTATTCCTAGCTTTGCTGATTTGGTCAAACACATAAATGACATGTTGAAGAAAGGTAGTGAGATCAAATGGAGAATTGAAACCAACGATTATTTCTAGTCTATTAAGCATGCTATTTCATATGCCCCTATTTTGATTAGCTCATATTTTGAAAAAGAGTTCCTGATTTTTTCTTTTGCATCTCAAGATACTTTATCAATTGCTCTTTTGCAGAAAAATTCTGAGGGTTTTGAACAACCCATTACATTCTTCATTAGGGAAATTTGGGATGCTGAGTTAAAATACAGTATTATGGATAAACACGATTTTTCTTTGGTCAAGGAACTAAATTCTTTTAGAGTTTATGTGCTACATTCCAAATTCATTGCATATGTACCATCTAGTGCTATTAAAGACATCTTGACTCAGCCAAACAGTGATGGAAAGAGAGGTAAATGGATAGCTAATCTATGGGAATATGACATGGAGATCAAGACTACTAAGTTAGTCAAAGGGTAGGGGTTAGCTAAGATTCTATTTGATTCCAATTGTAGAACTCTGGGAGTTGACTACATCTGTAATAATTCAGGGAATTCACATCCTCAAACCAACAATTCTCAAGTCAATGAAAGGATTGTTGAATCAGAATGGTACATAGATATCCTTTATTTTTTGTAGAATTTTCAGGCTCCTCTAGGAATGGATAAGTCTAAAGTAAGATCCATGAAACTCAAAGTGGTTAAGTACTGTGTAAATAATAAAACTTTGTTTTGGAGGGACCCTTCTGGATTTTTACTGAGGTGTCTTGATGAACAAGAATCACAGAGAATCATGTCAAAATTTCATGGAGTTTGTGGGGGACATCACTTTTGGAAGTCCACTACATATAAGATACTTAGGGATGAGCATTATTGGCCTAGTCTATTTTCTGATGTTTGTGAAAAGGTTAGAGCATGTGAGAAATGCCAAAATTTTGCTGGTAAACATCAGCTTAAATCATTGCCTCTCAAACCTGTAAAAGTTTTTTCACCTTTCCAACAGTGGGATTTGAATTTAATTGGCGAGATCCACCCTCCATCTAGTGGCTAGCACAGATGTATTTTGACAGCTACAAATTACTTCACAAAGTGGATTGAATTTGTACCTACAAGGAGAACTACTAATAAGGTAATTATGAGTTTCCTTGAAGAGAATATTTTTTCCATATTTGGTTGTCTATAAGTGATCATCACAGATAAAAAAACAACTTTCAAATCCACTAACATGGTAAAGTTTTGTGAAGACTATGACATCAAGCTCAAGCATTCTACTACTTATTACCCACAAGGTAATGGCCTAGCTTAATCATCCAATAAAATCATGGTCAAGATCATTAAGAAGCTTCTGGAAGATAATAAGAGAGATTGGGACTCAAAGTTGAAATATGCTCTGTGGGTTGATCATGTTAGCACTAAGAGAGTAATTGGAACCTCACCGTTTCAGTTAGTATATGGAATGGAAGCAGTATTTGAAATACAAATTGCTTTGATAGTTGTAAAATTGTTGCAGGAAATTGAAGCTGAACTTAATGATGTTATTAGAAGGATTTCCCATATTGTAGAATTGCAACAAGAACGAGAGAAACTTCTGGAGAAGGCACATCAACATCAACATAAAGTTAAAGAGATTTTTGACAGAAAATAAAAAACAAAGAAGTTGGTACCTGGTGACTTAGTTATGAAATGGGATACTTGCAGAGAAGATAATTATGGGAAATTTGATAGTCTGTAGTTAGGTCCATTAAGAGTGGAGAAGGTTTTGGACAAAAACACTTTCCTATAGCAGAATTTGGAAGGTGAAGACGTTTTTGGTGGCCTAGTAAATGGGCATTTTATGAAGAAATTATTTTACTAAGGCCATTGGTGGCTCAAATATCATTGTACATCTCGATGTGGTGTGGTATTTAGGAAATAAAGACTCCATATCCCAATGGAGAAATGATGCTTTTATTCTTTCAGTTTTCAAAAATGGTTTTTTTTTTATAGTCTGATACGTTTTTGAATAAAGTTTGTCCAGAGCTCAGGAGCTGGAACAACACAGTTTGAAAATAAGTATGGTATGAAGCTCAAAGGATCAAAAGGCATAGGTATACTCAAGGTTCTTGGATTTTCACAGGGAAAAATCCATCCCCCATGGAGCCATTGTAAACACCTACTTTCTTCTACAATGTTTTATTCCTCATTAATTCCCACTTGTCATTTCAAATTTAGTATAAGTTAAAATTATTTAGAATTATGTTGTTAAAGGTTTAGTAAATCACCTTATAGGGATTAAAATAATGCTAGATCGAATGAATGTGATGGACTTATTTTTGTGAGAGGGGGACATAAGGAATTATACACATGTTTAAATGATTGCTTGATGACATCACTTGGCTTTAAATCTTTTCATTTGAGTCATAAGTCATGTCAACATATATACTTCATGATTATTTAACTTAGTAAGCTATAGATTCAAAGTCTAATCCTCCCAAGAAAGCAAAAGGAACAAATCTGGCTGAGCGCTACAAGAACTTCCACATGTCATTGGTCGTGATTATTTCGAGTACCTTGGAGAGTCGTGGAAGTTGTGGATTGTACTGCAAAGCTCATGAGTATGAAAAATAGTTAGAAAGTACCAATTTTCATACATAACATGCGAAGATGGGTTGTATTTTATTTTATACATGTTGGCTATCCAGAAGGTTACACGGATGAGGTTTTTCAAAACACATATTTTCAAAACTGGCACATTATTCATTACCTACAACAGCTGATTGATTTGAATTTGCACCCACAGAGCTAGAAAATCCCATATTATTCTCATTACACAGCAAAAAAATCCCTTCTTTATAGCCAAGAGTCTAGTATTTTGGTCGTAGCTGCGCAGGTGGGTAAAGGTGGACATGTGAATAGGAAAGAGCCCGAAGGGCCTGAGATAATGGAGGCTTATGAAGACAACTGCCACAATTTTTGTCGGGCATGTTGGTATCATTTATGTACTAAGATGGATGGTATTCATTACACTACAACCATGGCATTTGCTGAGATTTTCAATGGACCATGGGCCTGAATTTCAAACTTGGTCATGCAGGTTACATAGGACCCCATAGTAGTTTCTTGCAACCTCCCATGTGATGGAAAAAAAGTGGTTTAAAAATAAATTGATTACAAGAGGAGATGTAAATGAGTTTTTGAAACCTCGAACATAGAGACCCTAATTGGGAAAAAGTAATTCCCAGGAATTGGATTGCTGATGAATGGATGGAAGCCTTACTCGTGCTTAAAATATTTATCATCTGCGAGGGGCACTATTCTGTTGTATTTTTATTTCATCTATGATTTCTTCTTCATCTGGAAGGAATTAAGAGAATGAATATACCCTATTATTTTATGAGGGATCTCAACAAGATTACCATGAAGGTCCAAGCAAACCCCAAAACCCCTCCTCATGGAATTTATCACCAAGGCTTGATTAAAGTACTTGTCAAAGTCGGGCTAGGGAAATTGTAGAAGACTTGGGATCAATGTTTTATCTAGTTAGGTTTTGAGAAGAAAGTGCATCATTCTTCTACACAATCACATGATAATGTTGCTAAGAATGAATAAGAAACTCCATCTAGCGCTGCTCAACCAACTACTTCAAAGAAGAGAAAAAAAGCATCTTGTTCAAAGACTTCATATGAACTTGTGAAAGCTCCTCCAACTAGCCAAAAAGTAGATGCAGGGTCTTCGTGTATCCTAGGTGGAGGTAAACATCCTTTTCCTTTTGCACAAAAGACTTATTCTAGAAGAACCAAAAGGCTAGATAAATCTAGGGTTTTCATGGAAGATCAACAACCTGAAACAACATAAGCATTTGAAGATATGGTACATCCTGAATAGCCTATCCCAGAGATCACTCCTCATGCCGAAATCTCCTCTGAAGATAAATTTGGTAAGTACAAAATTTTGATAAAGAAATGAAGCACAAGGCCTCGAAACAAATTCAGGATGAAGTCTAAAGCAATGTATAAACTTGCTATCACAGAGAAGGTCATCATCATCGAAGAAGAGCCTGTTAAACCTTTGGAGAAGCCATATACTAGTAAGAAAATCCCTCTAATCAATATTGAGAGGAGAAAATCTAAAAAGAGAAGATTGACAATGAATAAAAAGACACCTACAGATAGAAACAGAGTCCCTGCCAGAAAATAGGGTAAGAATAATGTGAGAGGCTCAAACCCTAAGATTGGATTCGAAGGGGATAAGCCCAAAATAATGCAAACTAGATCTCATTCTAAGCAGACCAAAAAGGATAGTTTGGATTTACTAGCTGAAGCAGTCACATCAATATTTCACAGAGATCTAACAGTTTGAGAATTCTACCCCAAATACAAAACCCTAAAGCTGTGATTTATGATGATGGAATATGAGATAACCTTTTTGTTTCTCGTGTTTAAGGTATCATGCTTCTTTTTGTTATGGTTAGTTGCAAACTAGGAAAAGAAAGGCATAAAAAATGTGCAAAGTTAGTGTTTTGTATGTCGCTACAGGAAGTTCTCGCAGTCACACACAAAAAAACAGGGGCGCTACAAGAACACTTGTAGCAACCGATTTTGTTGCTAATCTCACCCAGTTTCATATCTTTGTAACATAGGAGGGATATACCTATTCTAGCATCTTATGGATCATGTTATGAAGCTATACACCTTTTGTGGGTCTAAAGGATATATTGGGATATGAAGATAAATGCAGATTGGGAGCCATGATTGAGTTGTCAAAGGATGGATTTGTATGGATTTTTGAAGATCAGATATATTTGGGAAGGATAAAGAGGGCGCTGCAGTGTATCATCCGAATGGAGAACAAGTCAAGCAAATATTTTTTTATGCAAGGATGTTGCCTTGATCTTAGGAAGTTTTTTGTAAACTATTATTATTTTGTATATCAGTAGTCAAATGTTGAAATTCATTTTGAGTTTTTGTAGGAATTGGTTTTGAGTTGTCCCTGATGGTCACAATCGACCATAAGTACATGTAACTAATTCAAAACATTTATATATTAAATTATGTAGAAGAAGAAAGGGTTGAATCCCTATTTTTTGGCTTAATATTGAATTTCTAAAAGATAGTTTTGATCTATCTTGCTTGTGTAAAGACTTCAATTATTAATGAAATTGATGGTTAATATGTTATCTTTCTTTGTTTATCATCTTCACATTTTCCTCTAAAAACTTAGTTGATGTTATACGAGATTATGACAAATGAGTTTTTTGCTGAGAAGGTTTCTTTAAAAGGTTTTAGTAATATTTTCCACATTGGTGTTTTCCTCCTTAAATATTATTTAGAATGAATTCTAGATAAAGGTTTATTCCTCTGCTGCATAAAGACATTAAATACAATATTTGTTATTGGTGTTTTTATCAGTCTTTTTTTTTCCCCTTATCTCAATAACATCACTTCAAATCTTAAAACTCTAGCCATCAGTTTTGTTTACCTGACTTGTTGCACTTAGGTAAGTGATCTTAACAAATAATATCATCAATCCCTTTCAAATCAAGCAAGGATTTATCCATTTTAAACCCCTATTGAACATTTTGAAATAAGGTGTGCTAGGATTAACTCAATAATAGTCTTGACTTGACTTCTAGCACTAAATATAACTATGAATATCAGTACATGAGATAGACAACACCGCGGCATGAGAAGAGCCAAACAATGACGGAGTTCACAAATAATTTTCATACCTTGCACATCAAGCATGTTATCAAAGACTACGAGCGACATCTGGTTCTGAAATACCATGGGGATTTGCATAAGTACATCCAAACCAAAATGGATTTTCTAAACATCTCATCATTGGGAGATGCCTATCGATATGCTGTCAAAATAGAGCAGAAATTTAGGCACCAAAACAAATGGGAGTTCAAGTCTATAAATCCACAACAACCAAAGCATGGTAAAGATGACCCTAACCAAAAGCCTCCTAAAAACCAATCCAAGAAATGGGAAAAGAAGGGTAAAGGAAAGATGAAGAATGACACTGGGAAGTGGTGAGACTTCCACAAAATCCCTCGGCAAAACATCGATGAATGTCGCTCGAAACAGTCATTGGTGGTCGAGGTCAAAGACAAGGAGCTGAACCCTTATTCAAAATATGATCTAGAAAATATTGAAAACTTATAGATCATCGATGCAGGCACCACTTCTATTGTCGTGACCACAAAAGTTAATCCATACAAACTACTAGATCCTGAAGAGAGGGAGCGCCTCTTCCATTCACAGATGTGGGTGAAGGGGACCCCGTTGCATTTCATTGTTGATAGAGGTAGCCAAAAAAACCTCATCTCAATTGAGGTCATCAAATAGTTGGGGTGGTTGAAAATACCACACCCAAAGCCATATAACATCAGGTGGATTCACCATGGATGAGATCTCTGTGTCAGCCAGCAGTGCCACCTGTTCTTTGGCATCCAACCCTTCAAGGATGAGGTAGTGTTTGATGTTTCCCCTCTTGATGTATGTGATGTTGTTTTGGGCCAACCATATATGTGGAAACATTATGTTGTTTATGATTCTCGACCCCGTCGTGTCATTATTACTCTGGGGGGTCAGATCTAAAGGATACCAGAGGTAGTTATGACTATTGTTCCACCAAAACAATGCCGCAAGGTAATCTCTCATACTGCAAAATTCATCCTCTTCACAGTCTGTTCATAGGATGCACAGAAGGCCACTACAACTACTACAACCTCAACAAATTCTATCCATTGGAAGCAAATTGCAGAAGAGAAAGAAGATATTATTTATTCACCTATAATGGTGCCTACATAATGCCTCGTCAATCCCAAAGATAATAGGTTGGTGGAACAAATTCAATCCCGCCAACAACAGGTTCGTGATAGTCTTCCACAGACCAAGCATTGCAACTTCTCCAACAAGGCACACAACTTAGCAAGATTCAAATTCATAAAATGTTTTCCCTTCTTCCCCAGGCGCTCAACACAATGGAAATGTTTGTTTCCTGACATGGGAGGATTGATCCAGGTGGATATTGGTGGCCACCCACCTGTTCCAATTTCCAACTGGCTCATCTTGATAGTTTTCAGTTCAATACGTTTCTATGTAATGGGGAAAATTATTTGTAATTGTTGGTTCTGCACTTACAGGGTTGTCCTGAATCCCTACACAACATCCAGGTGGATATTGTTGGCCTTCCACCGATTCCAATTGGATTATTTTGTATTTTTTCATGTAAGTACATATTTTTGTACTTCTAGGGCCGTTTTGGGGCTCTAAATAGTGTTTTCTTGGCATACCACAGTCAAACTATAGACCGTGTCAGAGTTTGATTACATAATGCGTAGTTCTTGAAAATACCTTTCCAACGGGCTATCACATGCCTAAAACATAGATCATACACAAACGTTACGACCCCAGGAAGTTAATGCACTAAATTACCCCAACGGGGACCACATGATTTTTGGCACTTCATCTCCTAGGGTTAGGTTTTTGGATGTCTAGGGTTTTGACATTCATGATTATCATAAAAATACCTTTAGATCCTCATTGTAACCATATTCTTGTGAATTAGAGTAGTCGTTACATCTCTTCTTAGAGATAAATCTACTACCATTCTAGCGAGTCTTGTACTCTGTATTTTTATAGTTTCTGTACATTTATTTCATTAATAGAAATCATGTATTGTTGTATCTCTCTATTTCTGGAAATTTTTATGAGTATTTCATTGTAGTATCTCTGCACTCATTTCATTCTAAAAATAATCTAGATCAGTGGTCTCAGAGCAGGTTGCTCTTGATCATTTTTCAGTTCATGTCCCCGACGAGGTTTGAGTATTGCAAGTTGGGTATCAATCTTGTCTCTCTTGAGGAAAATCTATCTCGCACGCCCAAGAAACCCTCTATGGTGGAAGAAAATAAAAATGACGAAGTAGAATATTCTATTAACCTATTGCTTGAGAAATCTCTCACGCAATAAAGGGACGAAATGATGGAGAATTTTGCACACATCCTTCAATGCTTGTCGATAGAAACATGCACATATTCATAAAGCGACCACTTTGGAGGAAACTCTCCCTCCAAGGTACAAATTAATTTTGATATTCTCGTATTTGAATGTCAGATAGATGAGAATGCCTTAGAAAAATGGTCAAATATCCTAGAAGGTTATTTATCCGTTCACAATCTTTCTGACATGGAAAATATTACCTTCTCACTCCTCAAGGCTCTCCCCCATGTCAAACATTGGTGGGAAACTTACTGGGAGTAAAGCTCTATAGGGGAATCTAGAATATATGTGGTCGATCCCACTTGGGATTTTTTGTGTGGATGCGGTCAAGGAACAATACTACCCCGTTGATAACTATGAAGACCGATACATGAGATGGACCATACTGTGACAAGAGAAGAGCCAAACAATGTCGGAGTTCACAAATACTTTAAATACCTTGTGCACCAAGCTGGGTATCAAATACTCTGAGTGACATATGGTTGTGAAATATCGTGGGGCTCTCCATAGGTACATCCAAACTGAAATGGATTTCTTAAACATCTCATATTTGGGAGCTGCCTATCGATATGCTGTCAAAATCGAGAAGAAATTTAGGCACCATAACAAATGGGAGTTCGCGTCTGCAAATATGCAACAACCAAAGAATGGTAAATATGAACCTAACCAATAGCCTCCCGAAAACCATTCCAAGACATAGGAAAAATAATGGTAAAGGAAAGATGAAGAATGACAATGGGAAGTGGTGCGACTTCCACAAAATCCCCTGGAACAACACTAATGAATGTCACTTGAAATAGTCATTGGTGGCTGAGGTCAAAGAAAAGGAGTCAAACCATGATTCAGAATCTGATCAAGAAAATATTGAAAATAAATAGATAATCGATGCAGACCCAACTACTTCTATCACAACTACAACGATTCAACTAGAAGAACTAGTAGATCATGAATAGGGGGAGTGCCTATTCCATTCACAGATGTGGGTTAAGGGGACCTTGTTGCATTTCATTGTTGTTCTGCAACCATACAACATTAGGTGGCTTCACCAGGGATGAGATCTCCATGTCAGCCCGCAATGCCGCCTGTCCCATGGCATCCAAATCTTCAAAGATGAGGTAGTGTGTGAGGTTGTCCCTCTTGATGTTTGTGATGTTGTTTTGGGCCAACCATATATGTGGAAACGTCATGTTGTTTATGAATCTCTACCCCGCAGTGTCATTATTACTCTGGGGGGTCAACTCTAAAGGATACTAAAGGTAGTTCTGACTATTGTTCCACCAAAACAGTGCTGCAAGGTAATCTCTCATACTGCAAAATTCATCCTCTTCATAGTCTGTTCAAATGATGCACATAAGGCCACTATAACCACGACAGCCTCAACACCTTATATCCAGTAGAAGAAAACTACAGAAGAGAAATCATATATTGTTTCTTCAACTACAATGGTGCCTACATAATGCCCCGTCAAGCCTAGAGACAATAGGTTGGTGGAACAGATTCAACCCCGTCGACAAGAGGTTCGTGACAACCTTCCACAGACTAAGGAGCACAACTTCTCCAACTAGTCATGCAACTCACCAATATTCAGATTCAGAAAATATTTTCCCCTCTTGCCTGAGCACTTAAGGAAATGGATACCATTTCTTCCTAAGGGGGGAGGATTGATCCAGGTGGATATTGGTGGTCACCCACTTGTTCCAAATTCCAACTGGCTCATATTGACATTTTTCAGTTCAACACGTTTCTCTGTAATGGGGACAATTCTTTGTAATTGTGGGTTCTACACTTACGAGGCTATTCTTAAGCCCTACACAACATCCAAGTGGATAATGGTGGCCGCCCACCTATTCCAACTGGTTTATTTTGGAAGTTTTCATGTCAGTACACCTTTCTGTACTTCCAAGGCCATTTTGGGGATCTAAACATTGTTTTATTGGCCTTCCACAGTCAAAATGTAGACATAATCAAATTTTTATGGAATAATGCAGTTTTTTCAAAAATACCTTTCCAACAACCTATCACACACTTAAAACAAAGATTGTATGCAAAAGTTACGACCATGAGAAGTTAATGTACTAACTTACTGAAACAAGGCCCACATGAATTTTGGTCGTTCATCTCCTAGGGTTAAGTTTTTGGATGTCTATGGTTTTGGCATTCATGTTTAACATAAAAAGGCCTTCAGAGCCTCATTGTAATCATGTTCTTGTGAATGAGCGTATCCATCACATCTTTTCTCAGAGATAAATCTGCCACCATTCTAGCGAGTCTTGCACTCTATATTTTTATAGTCTCTGTACATTTCTTTCATTAATAGAAATAATGTATTGTTGTATCTCTCTGTTTCTGAAAATTTATATGAGTATTTCATTGTAATATCTTTACTTTCATTTCATTCCAAAAATAATCCAGATCAATGGTATTAGAGTAGGTTTCTCTTGATCATTTTTCAGTGCATGTACGCGACGAGGTCTGAGTATAGAAATTTGGGTCTCGAGCTTGTCTCTCTTGAGGAAAATCGCTCTTGCATGCTCAAGAAACCCTCTATTGTGGCAGGAAATAAAAATGGTGGAGAAAAAGATTCTATTAACCTATTTCTTGAGCAAACTCTCATGCAACAGAGGGATGAAATGATGGAGAATTTTTCACACATCCTTCAATGCCTATCAATAGAAAAAGGCACATCTTCATCAAGTGACCACTTTGGAGGAGCCTCTCCCGTCAAGGTACAAGCCAATTTTGATATTCATGTATTTGAAGGTTAGATAGAGGTGTATGCCTTAGAAAAATTGTTAAATCTGATAGAAGGTTATTTCTCTATTCACAATTTTTCTGATAGGGAAAAGATCACCTTCGCACTCCTCAAGGCTCTCCTCCATGTCAAATATTAGTGGGAAACTTACTGGGAGAAAATCTCCACAGAGGAATCTGGAATACATGGGGCCGAGCCCACTTGGGATTTTTTTGTGGATGCGGTCAAGGAACAATACTACCCTATTGATAACTATGAATACCAATACATGAGATGGAGCACACTATGAAAAAAAAAGAACCAAAAAGTGTTGGAGTTCATAAAAAATTTCCATACCTTACACATCAAGATGGGTATCAAAGACTTCGAGTGAAATATGGTTCTGAAATACTATGGGGCTCTGCATAAGTACATCCAAACTATAATGGATTTCTTAAAAATTTCATCATTGGGATTTGTCTATCGATATGTTGTCAAAATAGAGAAGACATTTAGGCACTAGAACAAATGGTAGTTCAAGACTACAAATCCACAACAACCAAAACATGGTAAAGAAAACCCTAACCAACAACCTCCCGAAAACCAATCCAAGACACAAGAAAAGAAGGGTAAAGGGAAGATGAAGAATGGCACTTGGAAGTGGTGCGACTTCCACAAAATCCCCTGGCACAACACCGATGAATATTTCTCAAAACATTCATTGGTGGCCGAGGTCAAAGACAAGGATTCGAACCCTAATTCAGAATCTGATCTAGAAAATATTGAAAATAGAAAGATCACCGACGTAAACACCACTGCTACTGTCACGGCTGCAACAATTCAACCAGAAGAACCAATAGATCTTGAATATGGGGGGAGAATATTCCATTCACAGATGTGGGTGAAGGAGACCCTGTTTCATTTCATTGTTGATAATGACAACCAAAAGAACTTCATCTCAGTTGAGGTTGTTGACAATACCACACCCGTAGCCATACAACAACGGGTAGCTTCACCAGGGATGAGATCTTCGTGTCAACCAACAGTGTCACCTTTCCTTTGGCATCCATCCCTTTAAGGATGAGGTACTGTGTGATGTTTCCCCTCTTGATGTCTGTGATTTTGATTTGGTCCAACCATATATGTGGAAATGCCATGCTATTTATGAGTCTCGACATCGTAGTGTCATTATTACTCTCAGGGTCAGCTCTATAGGATACTAGAGATAGTTTCGACTAATGTTGCACAAAAATAGTACCACAAGGTAATCTCTCATACTACCAAATTCATTCTCTTCACAGTCTGTTCAAAGGATGCACATAAGGCCACTACAATCACTGCAGCCTCAACATCTTCTATCCAATAGAAGCAGATTGCAGAAGAGAAAGAATATATTGTTTCTTCATCTACAATGGTTCCTACACAATTCACCATCAAGACCAGAGACAAAGGTTGGTGGAAAAAAATTAATCTCGCCAACAACAGGTTCGTGACAGCCTTACACAGACCAAGCAATGTAACTTCTCCAACAAGGAACACAACTCACCAAGATTCAAATTGATAAAAAGTTTTCCTCTCTTCCTCGGGTGCTCAATGCAATGGAGACCATTGCTTCCTAAGGGGGGAGGATTTATCCAGGTGGATATTGGTGGACACTCACTTATTCCAAATTCCAACTGGCTCATCTTAACAATTTTTCCGTTTAACACATTTCTCTGTAATGGGGACAATTATTTGTAATTATCGGTTCTTCACTTATGGGGTTGTACTGAAGCCATGCACAACATCCAGGTGGATATTGGTGGCCTCCCACCTATTCCAACTAGATTATTTTGGAATTTTTCATGTTGGTACATCTTTTTGTACTTCCAGGGTTGTTTTGGGGCTCTAAACAATGTTTTCTTGGCCTGCCAGAGTCCAAATGTAGACTGAGTTAGAGATTGATGACATAATGCATAGTTCTTGAAAATACCTTTCCAATGGGATATCACACGCCTAAAACAAAGATCCTACCCAAAAGTTACGACCTCGGGAAGTTAATGCACTAAATTACCTCAACGGGGACCACATGATTTTTGGCGCTTCATCTCCTAGGGTTAGGTTTTTGGATGCCTACGGTTTTGGAATTCATGCTTATCATAAAAATACCTCCAGAGCCTCATTGTAACCATATTATTGCGAATGAACATAGCTGTCACATCACTTCTAAGATATAAAGCTGCCACCATTCTAGCGATTCTTGCACTCTGTATTTTTACAGTCTTTGTACATTTCTTTCATTAATAGAAATAATGTATTGTTGTATCTCTCTGTTTCTGGAAATTTTTATGAGTGTTTCATTCTAATATCTCTGTGTTCATTTCATTCTGAAAATAATATGGAGAAGTGGTATTAGAGCAAGATGCTCTTGATCATTTTTCAGTTCATGTCCTTGACAAGGTCCAAGATATCAATCTCAGTCTCGAGCTTGTCTCTATTGGGGACAATTTCTCTAGCATGCCCAAGAAACCCTCTATGGAGAAATAAAAATAAAAATGGTGGAGCATAAGATTCTATTATCGTGTTACTTGAGCAAGATCTCACGCGACAGGGGGACAAAATGATGGAGAATTTTGCACACATCATTCAATGCCTGTCGATAGCAACATATACATCTTCATCAAGCGACCACTTTAGAGGAACCTCTCCATTTAAGTTACAAGTTAATTTTGATATTCTTGTATTTGAAGGTCAGATAGATGAAGATGCCTTAGAAAAATGGTTAAATATGCTAGAAGGTTATTTCTCTTTTCACAATTCTTCTGACAGGGAAATGATTATCTTCTCACTCCTCAAGGCTATCCCCCATGTCAAACGTTGGTGGAAAACTTAATGGGAGAAAATATCCATAGAGGAATCTGGAATATATGGGGTTGATCCCTCCTGGGATTTTTTTGTGGATGCAGTCATGGAACAATACTACCCTGTTGATAACTATGAAGAACAGTACATGAGATGGACCACACTACGACAAGAGAAGAGCCAAACAATGTCGAAGTTCAAAAATACTTTTCGTACCTTGCACACCAAGCTGGGTATCAAAGACTCCGAGCGACATCTTGTTCTGAAATACCGTGGGGCTTTGTATAGGTAAATCCAAACCGAAATGGATTTCCTAAACATCTCATCATTGGGAGATGCCTATCGATATGCTATCAAAATCTAGTAGAAATTTAGGCACTAGAAAAAATGGGAGTTCAAGTCTGTAAATATGCAACAACCAAAGCATGGTAAAGACGACCCTAAGCAAAAACCTCCCAAAAACTAGTCGAAGACATAGGAAAAGAAGGGTGAAGGAAAGACAAAGAATGCCACTGGGAAGTGGTGCGACTTCCAAAAAATCCCCTGACACAACACCGATGAATGACACTCAAAAATCTCATTTCTGGCCGAGGTCAAAGACAAAGATTCAAACCCTGATTCAAAATCTGATCCAGAAAATATTGAAAACAAACAGATCATCGACGTAGACCCCACTACTATTTTCGCGACCACAATAATTCAACCAGAAGAACTAGTAGATCCTGAAGAGGGGGAGTGCCTCTTCCATTAACATATGTGGGTGAAAGGGACCCTATTGCATTTCATTGTTGATAGTGGTATCCATAAGAACTTCATCTCAACTGAGGTTGTCAAACAGTTGGGTTTTTCAAAAACACCACATGCACATCCATACAACATCAAGTGGCTTCACCAAGAACGAGATCTTTGTGTCATCCATTAGTGTCACTTGCCATATGACATCAAACCCTTCAAGGATGAGTTAGTGTGTGATGTTTTTTTGGGCCAACCATGTATGTGGAAACGCCATGTTGTTTATGAGTCTCGACCCCGTAGTGTTATTATTACTGTGGGGGGTCAAATCTACAGGATACCAGAGGTAGTTTCGACCATCGTTCCATTAAAAATGTGTCGCAAGGTAATATATCATTCTACAAAATTCACCCTCTTCACATTCTATTCAAAGGATGCACAGAAGGCCACTCCAACCACTACAGCCTCAACACCTTCTATCCAAATAAAGAAAATTGCAGAAGAGAAAACAAATATTGTTTCTTCACCTACAATCCTTCCTACACAATGCCCCATAAAGCCCATAAACAACAGGCTGGTGGAACAAATTCAACCACACCAACATTAGGTTCGTGACAACTTTCCACATACCAAGCAGCGCAACTTCTTGAACAAAGCACACACCTCACCAAGATTTATATTCAGAAAATGCTTTCCCCTTTTCCCCGGGTGCTCAATGCAATGGAGACCATTTCTTCCTAAGGGGGTAGGATTGATCCAAGTGGATATTGGTGGCCAACCACATGTTCCAAATTTCAATTGGCTCATCTTGATATTTTTTAGTTCAACACGTTTCTCTATAATGGGGACAATTCTTTGTAATTGTGGGTTCTGCACTTATGGGGTTGTCTAGGTGGATATTGGTGGCCTCCCATCTATTCCAACTAGATTGTTTTGGAAGTTTTCATGTCAATACATCTTTCTGTACTTCCAGGGCTGTTTTGGGGCTCTAAATAGCATTTTCTTGGATTTCCATAGTCAATCGGTAGGCAGAGTTAGCTTTTGATGGAATAATGTGTAGTTCTCAAAAATACCTTTCTCGTGGGCTATCGCACGCCTAAAATGGAGATTGTATGCAAATGTTATGACCTCGAGAAGTTAATGTACTAACTTACCCCAACGAGGTCCACATGAATTTTGGTGCTTCATATCCTAGGGTTAGGTTTTTTTATGTCTAGGGTTTTGGCATTCATGTTTATCATAAAATGCCCTTCAGAGCCTCATTGTAATCATATTCTTGTGAATGAACATAGCCATCACATCTCTTCTTAGAGATAAAGATGTCACCATTCTAGCGAGTCTTGCACTCTATATTTTTACAGTCTCTGTACATTTCCTTCACTAATAGAAATCATGTATTTTTGTATCTCTTCATTTCTGGAAAATTTTATGATTATTTCATTGTAATATCTATGCTTTCATTTCATTCCAAAAATAATCTGGATCTGTGGTATCAGAGCAGGATGCTTTTTTTTGGTTTTTAGTGCATGTCCCTGATGAGGTCCGAGTATAGAAAGTTAGGTCTCGAGCCTATCTCTCTTGAGGAAAATCACTCTCGCATACCCAAAAAACCCTCTATGGTGGTAGAAAAGAAAAACAGGGGAGTAGAATATTCTATTAATATGTTTCTTGAGCAAGCTCTCGTGTGACAGAGGGAAAAAATCATGGAGAATTTTTCACACATCCTTTAATTCTTGTCGATAGCAACATGCACATCTTAATAAAGAGACCACTTTGGAGAAACCTCTCCCTTCAAGGTACAAGTTTATTTTGATATTCTCATACTTGAAGGTCAGATAGATGCATATTCCTTAGAAACATGGTTAAATCTGCTAGAAGGTTATTTCTCTGTTCATAAATTTTTCGATAGGGAAAATATCACCTTCACACTCCTCAAGGATCCCCCCCATGTCAAACATTGGTGGGAAACTTATTCGGAGAAAATATCCACAGAGGAATATGGAACATATGGGGCCAATCCCACTTGGGATTTTTTTGTGGATTTGGTCAATAAACAATACTACCCTGTTGATAACTATAAAGACCAGTACATGAGATGGACCACACTATGACAAGAGAAGATCCAAACAGTACTAGAGTTCACAAATAATTTCCATACCTTGCACACAAATATGGGTATCAAAGACTCCGAGTGACATCTGGTTTTGAAATACTATGGGGCTCTACATAGGTACATTCAAACTAAAATGGATTTCCTAAACATCTCATCATTGGGAGCTACCTATCGATATGTTGTCAAAATAGAGTAGAAATTTAGGCACTAGAACAAATGGGAGTTTGGGTCTGCAAATCCACAAAAACCAAAGCATGGTAAACACGATCCTAACCAACAGCCTCCCAAAAACCAGTCCAAGACATGAGAAAAAGAAGTGTAAAGGAAAGAAGAAGAATGGAACTAGGAAGTGGTGTGACTTCTACAAAAGACCATGGCATAACACTGATGAATGTCTTTCGAAATAGTCATTGGTGGTCGAGGTCAAAGACAAGGAGCCAAACTCTGATTTAGAATCCGATCCATAAAATATTGAAAATATACAGATCATTGAGGTAGACACCACTGCTATTACCGCAACCACAACAATTCAACCAAAATAAAAAGTAGATCTTGAAGAGGGGGAGGGCCTCTTCCATTCATAGATGTGGGTGAATGGGACCCCATTGCATTTCATTTTTGATAGCGACAACCAGAAGAACCTCATCTCAACTTAGGTTGTCAAACAGTTGGGGTTGTTGAAAAAACCACACCTGCAACCATACAACATTGGGTGGCCTCACTAGGGATGATATATTCATGTCATCCAATAGGGTCTCCTATATTATGGCATCCAATCCTTCAAGGATGAGGTAGTGTGTGATGTTTCTCCTCTTTATGTCCGTGATGTTGTTTTGGGCCAACCATATATGTGGAAACATCATGTTGTATATGAGTCTCAACCCCGTAATGCCATTATTACTCTGGGGGGTCAGCTCTACAGGATACTAGAGGTAGTTCTGACTACTGTTCCACCAAAACAGTTCTGCAAGGTAATATCTCATACTAAAAAAATCATCATCTTCACAGTCTATTCAAAGGATGCATAGAAGGCCACTACAACCACTATAGCCTCAATACCTTCTATCCAGAAGAAGCAGATTGTAGAAGAGAAAGAAGATATTGTTTATTCACCTACAATGGTGCCTACACAATTCCCCATCAAGCCCAAAGACAACAAGTTGGTGGAAAAAATTCAATCCCGCCAACAATAGGTTCATGAAAGCCTTCCATAGACCAATAAACACAACTTCTAAAACAAGGCACACAACTCGCCAAGATTCAGATTCAGAAAAAAATTTCCCCTCTTCCCTGGGTGCTCAACACAATGGAGACCATTGCTTCCTAAGTGGGGGGGTTTTTCCAGGTGGATATTGGTGGCCACCCACCTGTTCCAAATTCCAACTAGCTCATCTTGACAGTTTTTAGTTCAACATGTTTTTCTATAATGGGGAATTTTTTTTGTAATTGTGGGTTCTTCACTTACGGGGCTATCCTGAATTCTTACACAATGTACATGTGGATATTGGTGGCCAACCACCTATTCCAACTGTATTATTTTGGAAGTTTTCATGTCATTAAATCTTTTTGTACTTCTAGGGCCATTTTGGGGATCTAAACAATGTTTTCTTGGCTTGGCACATTCAAACTATAGAGGGAGTTATATTTTGATGGAATAATGTGTAGTTCTCTAAAATACCTTTCCAACGGGCAATCACAAGCCTAAAATAGAGATCGTATGAAAATGTTACGACCCCAGGAAGTTAATGTACTAACTTACCCAACGGGGCCCACATGACTTTTGGCACTTCATCTCCTAAGGTTAAATTTTTGGATGTCTAGGGTTTTGGAATTTGTGTTTATCATAAAGAGGCCTTCAAAGCCTTATTGTAATCATATTCTTGTGAATGATCATAGCCTTCACATCTCTTCTCAGAGATAAAGCTGCCACAATTCTAGCGAGTCTTTCACTCTGTAGTTTTACAGTCTCTGTACATTTATTTCATTAATAGAAATAATGTATTGTTGTATCTCTTTGTTTCTAGCAATTTTTATGAGTATTTCATTGTAATATATCTGCTTTCATTTAATTTTGAAAATAATCTAGATCAGTGGTAGCAAAGCAATCTACTCTTGATCATTTTTCAATGCATGTCCCCAACGAGGTCTGAGTATAGAAAGTTAGGTATCAATCTTGTCTTTCTTGAGGAAAATGTCTCTCACATGCCAAAGAAACCCTCTATGGCAGCAATAAAGAAAAATGGTGGAGACAAATATTCTATTAACCTGTTTCTTGAGCAAGCTCTTGTGCGACAGAGGGATGAAATGATAGAGAATTTTTCACACATCCTTCAACGCCTAGAAGGTTATTTCTCTGTTCACTATTTTTCTGATAGGGAAAATATCACCTTCGCACTCCTCAAGGCTCTCCCCTATGTCAAACATTGGTGGGAAACTTACTGGGAGAAAATCTCAATAGAGGAATTTAGAATATATGGGGCCGAGCCCATTCAGGATTTGTTTTAGATGTGGTCAAGGAACAATACTACCTTGTTGATAACTATGAATACCAATACATGAGATGGACCACACTATGACAAGAGAAGATCCAAACAGTGCCATAGTTCACAAATACTTTCCATACCTTGTGCACCAAGATTTGTATCAAAGACTTTGAATGACATATGGTTCTAAAATATCGTGGGGCTTTGCATATGTACATCCAGACTGAAATGGATTTCCTAAACATCTCATCACTGGGAGATATATATCGATATGCTATCAAAATCGAGTAGAAATTCAGGCACCAGAACAAATGTGAGTTTGGGTCTGCAAATCTAGAACAACCAAATCATGGTAAAGATAGCCCTAACCAACAACCTCCCGAAAACCAGTCTAAGACACATGAAAAGGAGGGTAAAGGAAATATGAATAATGAATGTCACTCGAAACAGTCATTGGCGATGAAGGTAAAAGACAAGGAGCCGAACCCTGATTCATAATATAATCCATAAAATATTGAAAAGAGACAGATCATCAACACATACCCCACTTCTACTATCGCGACTGCAATAATTCAACCCGAAAAACCAGTAGATCCTAAAGAGGGAGTGTGGCTCTTCCATTCATAGATGTTGATGAAGGGGACCTCATTGCATTTCATTATTGATAGTGACATCTAGAAGAATCTCAGCTCAGTTGAGGTCATCAAACAATTGGGGTTGTCGGCAACACCACACCTACAACCATACAACATCGAGTGGCTTCACCAGGGACGAGATCTCTATGTCAGCCAATGGTGCCACTTGTCCTATGGCATCCAACCCTTCAAGGATGAGGTAGTGTGTGATGTTTCCCGTCCTGATTTCTGTGATGTTGTTTTTGGAGAACCATATATGTGGAAACATCATGTTGTTTATGAGTCTCGACCCCGTAGTGTCATTATTACTCTGGAGGGTCAGCTCTATAGGATACCAGAGGTAGTTCTGACTACTGTTCCACCAAAACAATGCCACAAGGTAATCTCTCATACTGAAAAATTCATCCTCTTCACAATTTGTTCAAAGGATGAACATAACGCCACTACAACCACTTTAGCCTCAACACCTTCTATCCAACAGAAGCATAATGCAGAAGAGAAAGAATATATTGTTTCTTCACCTACAATGGTTCCTACACAATGTCTCGCCAATCCTAGAGACAATAGGTTGGTGGAACAGATTCAACCTCGTTGAAAATAGGTTCGTGAAAGCCTTCCACATACCAAGAAACACAACTTATCCAACAAGGCACGTAACTCACCAAGATTCAGATTCAGAAAATTCTTTCCCCTCTTCCCCGGGCACTCAATGCAATGGATACCATTTCTTCCTAAAGAGGGAGGATTGATCCAGGTGAATATTGGTGGCCACCCACCTGTTCCAAATTTCAACTGGTTCATCTTGACATTTTTTAGTTCAACATGTTTCTTTGTAATTGGGAAAATTCTTTGTGATTTTGGGTTCTTCACTTATGGGGTTGTCCTGAATCCCTACACAACATCCAAGTGGATATTGGTGGCCGACCACCTATTCCAACTGGCTTATTTTGTAAGTTTTCATGTCAGTACATCTTTCTGTACTTCTAGGGCAGTTTTGGGGCTCTAAACAATGTTTTCTTGTCTTTCCACAATCAAATTGTAGGTGGAGTCAGAGTTTTACGACATAATGTATAGTTCTCGAAAATACCTTTCCAACGGGCTATCAGACACCTAAAATGGAGATGGTATGCAAAATTTATGACCCCAGGAAGTTAATCTACTAACTTGCCCCAACATGGGCCACATGAATTTTGGCGCTTCATCTCCTAGGGTTAGGTTTTTGGATATCTAGGGTTTTGGAATTCATGTTTATCATAAAATGGCCTTCATAGCCTCATTGTAATAATCTTCTTGTGAATGATTGTAGACTTCACATCTCTTCTCTGAGATAAAGTTTCCACCATTCTAGCGAGTCTTGCACTCAGTATTTTACAATATTTGTACATTTATTTCATTAACAGAAATCATGTATTGATATATCTCTCTATTTGTGACACTTTTTATGAGTATTTCATTGTAATATCTCTTCTTTCATTTCATTTCGAAAATAATCTGGATCAGTGGTATCAGAGTAGGCTGCTCTTGATCATTTTTCAGTGCGTATCCCCGACGAGGTTTGAGTATAGCAAGTTGTGTCTTGATCTTGTATCTCTTGAGGAAAATCTATCTAGCACACCCAAGAAACCCTCTATAGTGACAGAAATTAAAAATGGTGGAGAAAAATATTCTATTAACATGTTGCTTGATAAATCTCTCGCGTGACAGAGGGACAAAATCATGGAAACTTTTGCACACATCCTTCAATTCCTGTTGATAGCAACATGCACATCTTCATCAAGAGGCCACTTTGGAGGAACCTATCCCTTCAAGGTACAAGTTAATTTTGATATTCCCATGTTTGAAGGTAAGATAGATACATATGCCTTAGAAAAATGGTTAAATTTGCTAGAAGAATATTTCTCTATTCATAATTTTTTTGACAGGGAAAATATCATCTTCACACTCCTTAAGTATCTCCCCCATGTCAAACATTGGTGGGAAAATTAATGGGAGGAAAGCTTGCGCAGACCTATCGGCCCTCGAGCCGAGATCCGCTCATAGGATTGTTCTTTATCTCCCTCGATCCAAATCGACTCTTTAGATTCCTTGCTAGAATCACAAATTATTGATCCATAGGTCTTTTTTGGTAGCTTCCCTATGTGAACAACACTAGGCACGAGCTCCACCTTCTTCATGTGACCACAACGCTATGACCAAGGCCC
Organism: Picea glauca; assembly: GCA_000966675.3. NCBI lineage: Eukaryota > Viridiplantae > Streptophyta > Pinopsida > Pinales > Pinaceae > Picea > Picea glauca. The sequence continues at coordinate 124,718 of JZKD02S2168855.1, read as the reverse complement.
CAATTCCAAAAGCGCTTGTTGCAACTTGCAACTTGTGAGTTCGTGAGTCGTGGCTCCCGACTCTTCCTTTCAAATCTCACGATACCCGAGATCACAAAATGGGTATAGCTCCCCTCTGTCAGCACCCTCCATGCATGACCATCGGCTAGGCTAAGCACTATCTCCTCTTGCTACTCGCCACTTCGCAAGTTGTGGCATCCAACCTTGGCACCTTCCTTTCACGAAACCCCAAGAAGCAATGTTGACTTTTCTCCTCATGTTCTCGCTACTCGTGACTTCGCGAGTCGAAGGGTTGAACTCTCATTCCATTATCTCATGAATCCCCAAGAAGCGAGAGGTCAATGGGTGTTGACTCTTTTCACTAGGTAACACATGTCCGCCTATTTGTCACATGGGCCCACCTTGCGGTTCTACCATGTGTCCCTCGTGCCCAGCTTCGACACTTCGCGACTTTGCTTCCCGAAGCACTACCTTCTTTGTATCCCAACACCCAAAGTGCCGAGATCCCGAACTCCTCACTACTCCTTATCGCAACTCGCGACTTTGGGAATTTCGGGACAAAAGTCTCAACTTCCTATTTGCCGATATGCCGAAATGTCGAAATTCCGACACGTTGTCAATGAAGGTCCCACAACGGAACTTCCTGCCTTTTTGGAGTTTCAGACTTCACGGATTGAAAAATCCTGATGCTAAGCTTTTGGTACCCCAACCCATGAAACCCAGAAATGAGATTACGTGAGTGATCCAATGGCCCCTGTTGGCTTAGATCCTACGGTTGTCCTAGCTCCTCGCGATTTCGCCACTCGCGACTTGGAGCACCCAATCTTTGGGCTCTCACCTTGCGAACCTTTGAGTTCGCGAGATCCCTTGATCTCTGCCACCTGTCCTCCTTCGATGGATGACTGCGATTCTCTCATGAATTTGCCACTCATGAAGTTGAAGGACTTCCCTTTTTGACCTCTGATGTCTGAATCCCCAATATGGGTGACCTCGCGACACGTGTCCTCCTTCTAACGGATGGCTTAGATTCTGTTGCAGTTTCACGACTTCACCTTTCACAACCTCATGAATCTTTATGCAAAGGTTTTAAAATGTAACTCCCCTGCCCCTCTGCACGATCCAATGGCTCTCGAAACTTCGTGAATTCTCCACGGAGAATTTCGACCGTTCAATGCCTCCTTGACGACTCTTGCGAAGCGAACACAGTATTCCTTCACTGGAACTTATTTTCCTGCAAGTAACTTTGCAACGCCTCCTCTTTGAATGCTTCAAGGTACTAAACCTCTTGAGATTTTCTTTGACAACTTCGAAGATCCTATCCCTCCTGAGATTGATTGAAAAATCCTCAAGTTCTTTGGGGAAAATTCCTGCACGCACTCCTTGCGGCACTTCTTCAAATACACTCGAAGTATTTGAATTCTTAGACTCTGTGCACTCTTTTTGCAGCAATAGTCCTTCAATTCTTCCCTCAGGTTGCAAACTCTGAGAATCTACTTGGCCTGCGCATACCTTGCACGAATTTTGTGCTTAACTTGCACTTCTGTGAGAATGAGAACAATGTTATCCTTCCTGAGCTTGCAGAGACGAACTCTGACTTCTGTCAACGCACACCTTGCGGACAATTTCACTGCACTCCTTGCAAGAAAACTCTTGCTTAGACAGAGAAACAATTGAAACTCATTCTTTACTCTCCCTCTCTTAAGATTTCATACATTCAACATGAAATCATACATTCACACATCAAAGCAAATGTATAGCAGAAAGAGTAAAACAATCATGAGCATAACATTCAATCATGCATACACAGAAAGTATTTGAACACCATGAGTCTGAATCAAGCTTCATATATTAATCTCAGAACTTCTGCACATGGGTTCTTCTACACAGATTTCTACTTCTTCTTCTCTATGCTCTCTTGATTGATTATGTTGCTAATGTTACAATGATACAAGTGAGGGTGTCTATATCCTTTTTCCCTCTGGATCCTAAAACTATCTAATCTAGGAATTTAAGTCTACCTACTTACATTTACTAGGATAAATGCCTCTTAGTCCTTCAGACGAGAGTGGGATGCTCAAGGTATGATTACAATCTACAAGTACACTCTTTCTTAACTATTACATTTAAGTTTGGCGTATCAAACTTCAAAACATTTCAAACAATTCATCAAGTGCCAAAATGCGTTGGTGTTTTGTCCCACGCTCGCTTGTTGCTGGCGATGCTCCTACATCATAATCCCTCGCTTGAAAATTTTCATGGGCTCCTGTCCATGAGGTCTTGCACGGTCTGTCCATGATTTTGAATCTCTGCTTCATTCTCCCAGCTAGCATCTTCAATTGGATGTCCCTTCCATTTGACCAAGTATTCAAAATATTCCCTTCTTCTGGTCCTCTTACTAACTCTTTTGTCCAGTATGCTTTCCATCTGTGGCTTCTCTACAATTGGCATCTGTTTAGTCCACTGAACCTCTGGTTGTTCATTAGTTGTTCCTGCTTCCTCAGCTTTGTATGGGTACAAATATGAGACATTGAATATCGGATAAATTTCGATCCCATCGGGTAATTCAATCTCATAAGCATTTTCCCCAAATTTCTTCAAGACCTTACATGGCTCGATCTTATTCATCTTCAATTTGTTATATGTCCCCTTCAAAAACCTTTCCTTTCTCATATGTGCCAGAATCAAATCACCAACTTCGAACTGAAGTTGTCACCTGTGTTGATCTACTCTGCGCTTATACTCTTGGCTCGAGTTCTGCAATCGCTCCTTCACCTGGCTGTGAAGTTCCTTCATTACTTTGGCAAAATCTTCTGCACTAGCACTTCTTATCTCATCCTGTTCTGAATCCCTCAGTTCAGATACTCCTCTTGGCTGTGTCCCATAAATAATTTGGAATGGACTCTGCCTTGTGCTTCTTTTTATTGAATCATTGTAAGCAAATTCCGCTTGTGGCAGAATATTGTCCCACTGACTATGATGTTCTGTCACCAAGCTCCTCAACAAGTCTCCCAAACTTTTGTTCACAACTTTTGTCTGTCCATCCATCTGAGGATGATAAGATGAACTGAACGACAAGTTTATTCCCGGCTTTTTCCATAAGGTTCTCCAAAAGTGTCCCACGAACTTGGTGTCTCGATCCGAAACTATGCTCCTTAGTAAGCTGTGAAGTCGAATAACTTCTTTGAAAAATAGATTCACAATGTGAGTTGCGTCACTGGTTTTCTGACACGGTATGAAATGTGCCATCTTAGAAAATCTATCCACCACTACAAAGATCGAGTCATACCCTCTTTGTGTTCTTAGTAGACCCAATATGAAGTCCATGCTTACTGCATCCCACAACCTCTCAGGTATGGATAACGGTTGATAAAAGCCTGCATTTTGTCTCTTTCCTTTTGAATGCTGACAAATTCTACTTCTGTCCACAAATCTTTTGACATCTGCTCTCATTCCTGGCCAAAAATATGACTCGTTTAACTTTGAGAACGTCTTGTCATGACCGAAATGTCTGGCCAATCCTCCACTATGTTTCTCCTTCAGCAAACTCTCCCTCATGGAGCATTTTGGAATACAAAGCTGATTACCCTTAAACAATAGTCCTTCCTGGATAATGTATTCTATCCATTGACTCTTGTCCCTGAGAATTGGATTCTCAGTTGCTTCATACACCTCCTTAAAATCTGGATCATCTCTGTACATGTCCCTGAGATCATCAAAACCCAGTGTTTTGACTCTGAACTCCTGCAACAGCAAACATTTCCTGCTCAAAGCATCAACAACTTTGTTAGCAGTTCCAAAAATATGCTTAATTACAAAAGTAAAGTTCTGCATGTATTCAACCCATTTAACATGTTTTTGATTCAACTTCTCCTATTGAGTCACAAATTGCAAAGCATGATTGTCACTGTATAAGACAAACTCCTTAGGGATTAAGTAATGCCTCCATTTCTTCAATGCCTGGATAATAGCATAGAACTCCTTGTCATACATGGAGTATTTCACTTTCGCTTCATTCAACTTCTCGCTGAAGTATGCTATCGGCCTGTCTTCTTGGCTCAAGATTGCCCCTATTGCAAATCCAATTGCATCACATTTTACCTAAAATGTCTTTTTGAAATCAGGCAACACCAAAATTGGTTGTTCCGTGATTTTCCTTTTTAGCAAATTAAAACTTTTCTCAGCCTCTTCTGTCTAGTGAAAAGACTTGTGTCTCTTCTTCACTGTGTCCATCATCGGTGCACTAATTCCATTGAAATTATTGATGAACTTCCTGTAGAAACTAGCCAATCCGTGAAAACTTCGAACTTCAAAGATACTCTTTGGCGATGGCCAATTCTTAATCACCTCCACTTTATCTGGATCCATCCTCAACTTGTCTGCAGAAATAACAAACCCCAAATAAATGAGCTCTATCTTCATGAACGAGGATTTCTTCATATTTATCATCAGCTTCTCTTGCTGTAGCCTCTTCATGACTGTAGCCAAATGTTTTAGATGCTCTGCCTCTGTTTTACTGAAAATCAGTATGTCATCAAGATACACAATGACAAATTTTCCGATGAAATCCTTCAGGACTTCGTTCATCAATATCATGAAAGTGCTCGGCGTGTTTGTTAAGACAAATGACATAACAAGCCATTCATACAACCCTTCATTGGTTTTGAAGGATGTCTTCCATTCGTCTCCTTCTCTCATACGAATCTGATGATATCCACTTTTAAAATCAATCTTTGAAAAAAATTTGGCCCCACTCAAGCAAGCAATCCATCATATCATCCATTCTTGGCAATGGGAATCTATACCTGATGGTAATCTTGTTAATTGCTCTTGAGTCAGTACACATCCTCCAGCCTCCGTATTTCTTTGGACTGAGCACTGTCGGAACAACACATGGACTCAAGCTTTCTCTAATCAACCCTTTGTCCATTAAATCCTGGATCTGTCTTTTGACCTCTTCATTCTCCTGCGGTGTCAATCTGTACGCTGCCTTGTTTGGTAAACTAGCTCCAGGTATGAGATCAATATAATGACTTACACTTTTGATCGGTGGCAACGAACGAGGTAGTTCATCCACTACTATGTCAGCAAACTCTTCCAATACTTTCTGAACCTCTTCCAGTAAATCATCTACCCTTGTACTGGCTAAAACAATTGTAGGCTTCCTGACCACAATGAACTGTGGTTCCTCCTTCTTCTTAACCTCTGTAAGAAGTTCCTTCTCACTCATGAGAAGTACAGTGTTGCTTACTTCAAGTTTCACCTCTTTGTCCTTAATCGACAACAACATGTGAGTTCTCCCATTCTTCTCTAGGGTGTATGTGTTCTTTCTCCCATCATGAATCACATTCCTGTCATATTTCCACGGTCTACCCAACAATAGATGACAAACATCCATGGGGATAAAATCACAGAGTATTTCATTTTTATACCCTCCTATTTTAAACTCAACTAAACATTGTTTAGTGACATTTACCTAATGTCCTTTTTGTAGCCATGAAACTCTATATGGACTTGGATGTTCAATAGTATCCAGCTCCATCTTTTCTACCATCTCTGTAGAAACGAGATTATCTGTGCTACCACTATCCATGATGACTTTGCATGCCCAGTCTTTAGTCTTGCAAGCAGTTTGAAAAAGTCTGTTCCTTTGGACGGAACTCTCCACCTCCTTCTCTGGTGTTAAGAGAACTTTTCGCATCATCAGCGATCTTTCGCCTTCAGCATCTTCTGCCTCAACATTCCACCTCTGTGCTTATGCAATGTGAGTTTCACCACCTTCTTTCTTTTTGTCTGGACACTCATAAGATTTATGTCTGACCTTTCCACATGTGAATCATTTTACCACTCCACCTCTTCCTCTTCCTCTACCTCTGGTAAGAGGAAAAATGTTTCCATCAGCATACTGACCTCTTTGTTCAGTATGTTTCCCTCTCTATGAGCTTCCACCTCTCTTGGTTTGAGTATGAGGTTTCTTCCACTCTTCCTTGGGTTTATGATTTCTATCCTAGACAACTGATTTGACTCTAGGTTGACTTCTGCCTCGCCCTCTTTGTCTTTGTTTTCGGCTTAGCTTCTCTTCAGCCTTCAGAGCCATCTAATAAGCATCTTCCACCATTCAGATGGTCATCATGCTCATCTCATCCTGAATGTCGTATCATAGACCATTCATATATCTAGCAACTTTTTCATCATCACTTTCGTGATGACCTACCCTGATGTTCAGCCTGCAGAATTCTTCAGTGTACTCCTTCACTGTCATCAGCTTCTGTCTCAAATTCTGCATTCTTTGAAACAAAGTAATTTGGTAATCCCTGGGAATGAATTTTGCCTTCATATTCACGATCATCCTATCCCAACTCTTGATTTTCTTCTTGCCTTTGCAATGTCTGTCAGCTTGTAGTTCATCCCACCACAATGATGTATGTCCTTTCAATCTTGTGACAACATGTTTGACCTTTTTTTCTTCCTCGACATCTTCATAGTCAAAATATGTGTCCAAAGCTCTAATCCAGTCTAGAAGCTCTTCAGCATCTAGGTTTCCTTCATATACTGGAATATCCATTTTTTCTCTAGCACCCATCCTTGCAACAACCCTAATCAGGCATTCATTTGCTGCATCCTCTGCTGCAACTTCTTCTCCTTCATGTCCAGCTTCATCTTCACTTTCAGATTCACTGACATCTCCAACATCGGCTGTGTGCCTCTGTGCTGTCTCCATGTCCTCAAGTCTGGCACGTAGGTCACACATCTCTCTTTCCATGGATGGATCAGGCATCTACCTACCCCTTCTTCTCGACAGTTCCCTCTCCTCTGGCGGATCGGGTGTTTTCCTATCTCTTCTTCTCAACAGCATGGTGAATCTTTCTTTTCCCTACTACATAAAACAAAGAAATCTTTCTGAGCTCTAATACCAACTGACGTAGACCTATCGACCCTCGGGCCAAGATCCACTCACAGGATCGTTCTTTATCTCCCTCGAGCTGAATCGACTCTTTAGATTCCCTGCTAGAATCACAAATTATCGATCCACAGGTCCTTTTTGGTAGCTTCCCTGTGTGAATAGCACTAGGTGCGAGCTCCACCTTCTCCATGTGACCACAACACTTTGACCAAGGCCCCAATTCCAAATGCGCTTGTTGCAACTCGCAACTCGCGAGTTCGTGAGTCATGGATCCCGACTCTTCCTTTCAAATCTCACGATACCCGAGATCCCGAAATGGGTATAGCTCCCCTCTGTCAGCGCCTTCCACACGTGACCACAGGCTAGGATAAGCACTAGCTCCTCTCGCTACTTTCCCCTTCACAAGTTGTGGCGTCCAACCTTGGCACCTTCCTTTCACGAAACCCCGAGAAGCGATGTTGAATTTTCTCCTCGCATTCTCGCTACTCGCGACTTCGCGAGTCGAAGGGTTGAACTCTCGTTCCCTTATCTCACAAATCCCTTAGACGCGAGAGGTCAACGGGTGTTGACTCTTTTCACTAGGTAACATGTGTCCGCCTATCTATCGCATGGGCCAACCTTGCAGTTCTACCATGTGTCCCTCGTGCCCAGCTTCGACACTTCGCGACTTCGCTTCCCGAAGCGCTACCTCCTTTGTATCCTGACACCCGAAGTGATGATATCCTGAACTCCTCGCTACTCCTTATCACAACTCGCAACTTCGGGACTTTCGGGACAAAATTATTGACTTCCTATTCATTGATATGTCGAAATGCTGAAATTCTGACACATTGTCAACGCGGGTACCACAACGAAACTTCTCACCTTTTTGGAGTTTCAGACTTTGCGGCTTCGTGAATCCTGATGCTAAGCTTTCGGTTATCCAACCCAAAAAACCCTGAAATGAGATTACGTGAGTGATCCAACGACCCCTATTGGCTCAGATCCTACGGCTATCCTAGCTCCTCGCAATTTCTCCACTCGCGACTTGGAGCACCCAATCTTTGGGCTCTCACCTTGCGAACCTCCGATTTCGCGAGATCCCTTGATCTCTGCCACCTATCCTCCTCCAATGGATGGCTGCAATTCTCTCGTGACTTCGCCACTTGCGAAGTTGAAGGACTTCCCTTTCTGACCTCCGATGTCTGAATCCCCGATATGGGTGATCTTGCGACATGTGTCCTCCTTCTAACAGATGGATCAGATTCTTTCGCGGTTTCATGACTTCGCCTTTCGCAACCTCACGAATCTTGATGCAAAGGTTTTAAACTGTAACTCCCCTTCCCCTCTGAACAATCCGATGGCTCTTAGGACTTCATGAATTCTCCATGGAGAATTCCGACCATCCAATGCCTCCTTGACGACTCTTGCAAAGCAAACACGTATTCCTTCATTGGAACTTATCTGCCTGCAAGTAACTTTGCAATGCCTCCCATTTGAATGCTTCAAGGTACTAAACCTCCTGAGCTTTTCTTCAACAACTTCGAAGATCCTATCCCTCCTGAGCTTGATTGAAAAATCCTCAAGTTCTTTGGGGAAAATTCTTGCGCGCACTCCTTGCGGTACTTCTTCAAATACACTCAAAGTATTTGAATTCTTAGACTCTGTGCACTCTTTTTGCAACAACAATCCTTCAATTCTTCCCTCAGGTTGCAAACTCTGAGAATCTACTCGACCTGTGCACACCTTGCATGGCTTCTGTGCTTAACTTGCACTTTTGTGAGAATGAGAACGATGGTATCCCTCTTGAGCTTACAGAGACGAACTCTGACTTCTGTCAACACACACCTTGCGGACAATTTCACTGCACTCCTTCCAAGAAAACTCTTGCTCAGACAGAGAAACAATTGAAACTCATTCTTTACTCTCCCTCTCTTCATATTTCAGACATTCAACATGAAATCATACATTCACACATCAAAGCAAATGTATAGCAGAAAGAGTAAAACAATCATGAGCATAACATTCAATCATGCATACACAGAAAGTATTTGAACACCATGAGTCTGAATCAAGTTTCATATATTAATCTCAAAACTTCTGTACATGGGTTCTTCTACACAACTTTCTTCTTTTTCTTCTCTATGCTCTCTTGATTGATTATGCTGCTAATGTTACATTGATATGAGTGAGGGTGTCTATATCCGTTTTCCCTCCGGCTCCTAAAACTGTCTAATCTAGGAATTTAAGTCTACCTACTTACATTTACGAGGATAAATGCCTCTTAGTCCTTCAGACGAGAGCGGGACGCTCAAGGTATGATTACAATCTACAAGTACTCTCTTTCTTAACTATTACATTTAAGTTTGGTGTATCAAACTTTAAAACATTTCAAACAATTCATCATGTGCCAAAATGCGTTGGCATTTTTTCCCACGCTCGCTTGTTGCTGACAATGCTCCTGCATCAAAGCTCCACAAAGGGATATGGAATATATGGGGCCGAGCCCTCTTGGGAATTTTTTTTGGATGCGGTCAAGGAGCAACACTACCCTCTTGATAGCTATGAAGACCAACACATTGAGATGGACTAGATTGCGGCAAGAGAAGATCCAAACAATGTTGGAGCTCACAAATACTTTCCATACCTTGCACACCAAGCTAGGTATCAAAGAATCCAAGAAGTATCTAGTTTTGAAATACCATGGGGATCTGCATAGGTACATCCAAACCAAAATGTATTTCCTAAACATATCATCATTGGGAGATGCCTATCGATATGATGCCAAAATAGAGAAGACATTTGGGCACCAGAAAAAATAGGATTTTGGGTCTCCAAATACGCAACAATCAAATTATTGTAAAGACAACCCTAACCAATGATTCAGGAGCATCGTTCCATGTCAGTAGCATGCCAGCCAGCCAACACATCCAACATGCATTTAATGGAGAAAGGGAGAGGTGCAACCCTCTCAATTTTGAAATTCAAAATTTCAATAAATGTTGTAAGGATTTTAATGCCAGACCACGCATTTGTACAGGTAGTGGTTGAGGTTTCCTTTAATGGTTTCCTGCAGCAAGTCCAGGACGTAGTCAGGACTGGGCATCCATTTATGTAATGTAGCCATAGGATTTTCTTTTTGATAGCGATAACTTAGAGATGGTGGTTGAGGATAAGCTCATGGGAGCCCTCATTTTGTAATTAAGAAATTAGAGTAGAGAGTTAGGAGGAGAGACTAGAGTAGAGAGGTCTCAAGAGAGAGATGAGACTTGTTACAGTCCAGTCTTTGTAAACATTTGTATAGACATACATATTAATAGAAAAGTAGTTTGTCCTGCATACTGTGTGTTTGATGTTTACATGTTTTTATGCATTTCATGTTTAAATGCATAACTGGTGAAGTATTTCATAAGTTTCAATTTCATCCTGTCTTGGAGTTTCTGAGTGCAAGGAGTGCACATAGTCTGCAAGGTGTGCGTTGAAAGAGGTGAGACAATATCAGGAAAGCTCAAGAGGGATAGCATTGAACCTTCATCAGTAGAGGTGCAAGGAGTGCACATGAAGGAACTCTGTCTCGAGTTCAGGGAAGACAAAACTACTGAAGGTTCTGTAGAGCTCTTCCAAGAGGGCATCGAGCGAGTGCATAGAGTGCACTAGGGAACTCTATTTCGAGTTCTGAGAAAAGAGAAGTGTCGAGGAGAAGACACTCATAGGGTGATGAATACTCTGTAGGTTCTGCAAGGTGTGCGTCGAGTAGGAGAACGTTAGATGGGCATAAGGAGTTTTCTTTTCAAGAAAACTTCTCAAATCTGAGTTATTCAAGATCCTCGAATGCAAAGTGTGCGCAGGAGTAAATATCTGAGAGAACGAAGATCAGGAGGGACAACGTTCCTAGAACACAGGTGAGATCCAAAGGAATTGAGCTCACAAGGGAAGCGAAGGTCGAGGCCTTTGAAACTTCGGAAAATATTCCAAGGGGAAGGAATAAGTTCTCAAGCTTGGGAGGGTGCACAACTACCGTCAGATCTTGTGCAAATAACTGATAGTCATCGGATCCGGAGGAAGGCACACAGAGTTTAACCTTTGGGAGGTCGCGCAGGAGAGCAGCTGAAAGGAACGGTGGAGACACTTCATGGAAAAGTGCCAAAATCTCGAGAGCCATAGGATCGCACCAAGTTGTGAGGGATTTAAGCCTTTAGAAGCACCCCAAGAGAGGAGTTGTATGGACAGTGGAGACACTCCATAGAGAAGTAACAAAATCACGTGGATTGTTGGATGAGAAGCATCAGGGGCCGTTGATCTCGCGCTCGAATTTCGCTATTTTGGAGTTCATGGTTTGGAGCAGCAAGTGATTTTGGAGTCACTGCATCGTGAACTTCCGGTTTGCGAAATTGCGCCAGCCGTTGGATCTGGAGCATAGTGGCCTGAGAGCTGTTGGATCAAGGATATGTGCATGGGGTTTACTCCCTGGGAGGTGCACAGGAAAAAGGATCTGGTTCGTCAGATATAGCACCAAGGACCGATAGTCGTCAGATCCAGAAGAAGGTGCGAGGGGTTTAATCCATGGGAAGCCACACAGAAGGGTAGAACATATGACAGAAACTTCGAGGGAGAAGTGTCGAATTGTCGTGAGCTGTCGGATCCAAAAAATGTGCGTGAGGTTTAAACCTCGTAAGAGCAGAAGGAAGAGGACTCGTCAAGTCCCGAAAGCATCAGGACCGTCCATTTAGGAGGACAGGTGTCAAAGATCCAAGCCCATTGGGGATTTGGACACTGGGAGTTCGAGGAGAAGGAGTCATGAGACAAGAAGTCTCGACTCATGAAATTGTGAAACGACCGACATCATTCATCAAGGAGGACACATGGTGAGTGGTCAAGGTTCGGGAAAAATCCCGAAAGGTTGCGAATCGTCGATCCAGTTGAATTGTGATCATCAGTTCAAGAGGAATCTGGACCGTTGATGTCTCAAGGGGGATATTTCGACATTTTGGGGTCCGAGAATTTGAAGGACCTAGAATCGTTGCAGCCAGAATTGCGAAATCACAAATCGCGAAAACCCAAAAGCATTTGGAGGAATAGCACCAGGTCACAGGATCAGTCGTATGAAAAGCAACTTAAGGGAGGAGCTGTGGAGTTAGGCCCTATTTTGGGTTTCGGCATTTCGAAAGATAGAGAATAGAAGGAATGCTTGCTGTTGGAAGATTGGTTGTTGTCATTGATGTCAACGCTAGTCATGGGTTTTGGACCACAAGATTGATGAAGTTATTTGGACATGAAGGAAAATGTACATGCAGATACAACACCCATGGATGGATAGTATACATCATGCTGTTTCCGGTGGTATGTGGCACGTCACGTGGATCCTTATGGTTGAGGAGAAATGAATTTTTGAAGATGACAAAGTGAA
>JZKD02S2168855.1:79016-109392 GCA_000966675.3 Picea glauca | reverse complement strand
TGTATTGTGGTGTATTGGTGTAACTCTTATACTATTGTTCATTTCTCATTGGATATAATTGAATGGTTTAAGTATAAGTTGAAAAATGTTTTAAATTTTACTTGATACTGATTCATCCCCCTCTCAGTATCAACACTTGCATCACGATTCCCCGAATCGCGAAAAGCCTGTAGCGCTTTGACGTTAAGCACATAGTCATAGAGTGGTGGTCACGTGGACGGAGGCTAAGGGAGGAACCAGAGTCATTAAGCCCTTTTCGGTGTTTCGGCAACCAGGAGTTGGAGGGACAAGGAGCTTGGGAGAGCTCACATGCAGGAGTCTCAAAACCCCAAAATGCGAAAGGTGTGTGTTGGTTCAGAACATAGAAGAGCGCTGAAAAAGGGGCGCGCACGCAGATTTTCTCAAGACTTGTGCCAGAGGACAAAGGGACCTGTGGATTCATTCAAAGGGTTCCAGTAGGAGCCCGAAGAGCCATTTTGGCTCAGAAGAAGATCGATCTAGAGACCGACAGGTCGCAGAACTCTGCTGAGGTAGGGGGACTGCATCAACCAACAAACTCCTGACAACCATTCCAAGAAACATGAAAATAAGGGTAAAGGAAAGATGAAGAATGACACTGGGAAGTGGTGTGACTTCCACAAAATCCCCTAGCACAACACTGATGAATTTAGCTCAAAACAATAATTGGTGGTTGAGGTCAAAGATAAGGAGCCAAACCCTGATTCATAATATAATCCATAAAATATTGAAAACAAAGAGATCATCGACATAGACACCACTGCTACTGTCGCGACCACAACATTTGAACCAAAAGAACTAGTAGATCCTGAAGAGGGGGAGCACCTCTTCCATTCACATATGTGGGTGAAGGGGACCTCGTTGCATTTCATTGTTGATATCGACAGCAAAAGGAACCTCATCTTAGCTGAGGTCATCAAACAGTTGGGGTTGTCGACAACACTACACCTGCAACATACAACATTAGGTGGCTTCACCAGGGATGAGATATTTGTGTCAGCCAACAGTGCCTCCTATCCTATGGCATCCAACCCTTCAAGGATGAGGTAGTGTGTGATGTTTCCCCTCTTGATGTGTGTGATGTTGTTTTGGGCCAACCATATATGTGGAAACGTCATGTTATTTATGAGTCTCGATATCGCAGTGTCATTATTACTCTAGGGGTTCAACTCTATAAGATACTAGAGGTAGTTTTGACTACTGTTCCACCAAAACAATGCCACAAGGTAATATCTCATGCTGCAAAATTAATCATCTTCACAGTCTATTCAAAGGATGCAAAGAAGTCCACTAGAACCACTGCATCCTCAACACCTTATATCGACCATAAGAATATTAAAGAAGCAGATTGCAGAAGAGAAACTAGATATTGTTTCTTCACCTACATTGTGCCTACACAATTCCCTATTAAGCCCAGAGATAATTGGTTGGTGGAACAGATTCATCCTCGTCAGCAACAGGTTCATGACAGCCTTCCACAAACCAATCATCGCAACTTCTCCAACAAGGCACGCAACTCACCAAGATTCAGATTCGACAAATTCTTTTCCTTCTTCCCTGGATGCTCAATGCAATTGACACTATTTCTTCCTAAGGGGGGAGGACTGATCCATGTGGAAATTGGTGGCCACCCACATGTTCCAAATCCAACTGGCTCATCTTGACATTTTTCAGTTCAACATGTTTCTCTGTAATGGGGACAATTCTTTGTAATTGTGCGTTCTGCACTTACGAGGCTATCTTGAATCCCTACAAAACATCCAAGTTTGATATTGGTGGCCTCCCACCTATGACAATTGGCTTATTTTGGAAGTTTTCATGTCAGTATATCTTTTTGTACTTCTAGGGACGTTTTGGGGCTCTAAACAATGTTTTCTTGGCTTTCTAGAGTCAAATTGTAGACATAGTTAGAGTTTGAAGGCATAATGTGTCATTCTCAAAACTAGCTTTCCAATGGGATATCACATGCCTAAAACAGAGATCATATGCAAAAGTTACAACCCCGAGAAGTTAATATACTAACTTACCCCAACGGGGCCCACATGACTTTTGGCGCTTCATCTCTTAGGGTTAGGTTTTTGGATGTCTAGGGTTTTGGCATTCATGTTTATCATAAACAGGCTTTCAAAGCCTCATTGTAATCATCTTCTTGTGAATGAGCATATTTGTCATATCTCTTCTAAGAGATAAAGTTGCCACCATTCTAGTGAGTCTTTCACTGTATTTTTATAGTCTTTGCACATTTCTTTCATTAATAGAAATCATGTATTGTGGTATCTCTTTGTTTTTGGCAATTTTTATGAGTATTTCGTTCCGAAAATAATCCAGATCACTAGCATCAGAGCAGGATGCTCTTGATAATTTTCCAATGCATGTCCCCGACAAAATATGAATATAGCAAGTTGGTCTTGAGCTTGTCTCTCCCGAGGACAATCACTCTCGCACGCCAAATAAACCCTCTATGGTGGCAAAAAATAAAAACGGCGAAGCAAAAGATTCTATTAACTTGTTTCTTGAGCAAGCATTCGTGCAATAGAGGGACAAAATGATATAGAATTTTGCACACATCCTTCAACGGATATCGATAGCAACATGCACATCTTCATCAAGCGACCACTTTGGAGGAATCTCTCCCTTCAAGGTACAAGTTTATTTTGATATTCTCGTATTTGAAGGTTAGATAGATACAGATGCCTTATAAAAATGGTTAAATCTGCTAGAAGGCTATTTCTCTTTTCACAATTTTTTAGACAGGGAAAATATCACCTTTGCACTCCTCAAGGCTCTCCCCCATGTCAAACATTGGTGGGAAACTTACTGGGAGAAAATATCCACAGAGGAATCTGGAATATATGGGGTCGAGCCCACTTGAGATTTTTTTGTGGATGCAGTCAAGGAACAATACTACCTCGTTGGTAACTATGAAGACCAGTACATGAGATGGACCACACTGTGGCAAGAGAAGACCCAAACAGTGTCGGAGTTCACAAATACTTTCCATACCTTGTGCACTAAGCTGGGTGTCAAAGACTTCGAGAGACATCTGGTTTTAAAATACTATGGGGCTCTCCAGAAGTATTGTTAGTCCCTAAAGCTTCACTTGAATGCTAAAGAGAAAGCTAGGGCATCATCAAGTTATTGCAATGGTTTATTATTATAGGTATGTTTTGGATTTTGAAAAAGGTTTGAGTTTTCAGCAGTGGATGAATAAATATAAGATCAATCTCCGATCATAAATTAAGTTCCAATCACACTTACTTAGTCGATGGTAGTCAATTTGATGAGGCAGATAAAATCGTTAGAGAAAAGAAATATGCAAGTTCCCAATCTATTTACTTACAAAGGAAGATTCCTAATCCTAAATATCATTCAGAAATAAAGAATAATGTACTAAAAAACAAGTCTTTGTAATGGGAAAGAAAAACAGTGAAATCTTCATTGTCTAACCAACATAAAAATATATATTCAATGCATTGCAAAGATAACATGTTTATGAAGTAATAAAAGGAGGAATAAGATAACAAAGGAGATAGTCTGCTCATCATATAGCCTTTAGCATTGAGTGTAAAATGAAATGAGTCCTAGACTTTACAATAAGAAACATACTCTCTATTATGCACACCACTCATCTCCCTTTAATCCCTTGAAAATGATAATATATCTCTTCTATCACCACTAAACTATTTCCAATTAAAACTGAAAACAATCTCGAGCTTCTTGCAAATAATCTGCAACTTCTGATTTGTTGCAGAAAACTAGGACTTGTTGGGATACTCGAACAATGGCCTTCAAATATGGAGTTGGTTTGACTATTAATCCCTTGCTGCCAGCTGCCTTGAAGATTCTCTTCGAATCCTTTAAGATAGACATGATAATAAATGACCCGAAGATGTCATTTCTAAAGATAGAACAACTAATTAGTAGCTGGAACTGGAATATAAGCTCAAAACAGTTTAAAACCTAACTAGTAGGAGGTGTTTTTGACTACGCTCCTGCTTTCCGATATTTTGCTGTCATAGATACCATTTAATGGAGGATAAACCAAGAATAGATCATAAGATCTTTTGAAAACTTCTATTGATGAAATAGACACATCCATCCCTGCACCATCTACTGTTAGTTGCTTTACAATAACTTATGTTGACATCTGGTACTCTACTGTAAGTGCTTTCATGCATTTATCTTTTATATGGATGCTCCTCAGGATATTTGTGCTTGTCACTAGGTGTTTTGCCGAGTTTAGTAGTATATTACCAATTTATAAATAAAACTTTTGACAAGTAACAGGACTGTGCTCAAACATCCTAGACTCAGGCTCTTTGACAGTTGGGAATTGTAATCTCTCTGGCATCATCTTCAATTCCAACTGCTTTGCATTCCACTCTTCCTCTACACCTGGAGACTGTGATCTGGTGTGGCATCTTGAATCTTTTGCAACCATATAAGATGAAAGGTACAACCTCCTGTGATGCCTCTTTCTTTCAATATCTTTGAAAGGTGTTTTTTAATGCTCTTCTTACTACAGGACGCCTTGAATCCCTGCTTAGAAATGACTGATACAAAACTTAGGAATCCCTGTTTTATCAAACCCAAAATACCAAAATCCTATTTTCTGCTTACAAAATTATGTAATTTTGTGGCTTGATCAATGCATCTGTAGAATTTTTGTCTGCTTCTGTACCATAACCCTGTCTTTACCAAAGTACGTGCTGGGCTCCAAGATTCACTGAAGGTGATAAGAGAGAGAAAGGCAAGGAGATTGACTATGATGTCTCCATTTGTATAACTCAATGCCTATACCTTTTCCTTTTCACAATCTTGCATATTAAGAAGTAAAAACTGTAATTCTCTCCCATCGAAACTACTTGCAGAGTGGAGATCCACCATGTAGTCGAGATATTTCGTTGTTGTTTTCATTAAAAGAAGCGTTGGTGTAAGTGATGTCAATGTTTGTCTTCAACACCTGCACGTTTTCCTTTGACAATTAAACTCGGCCTTCAACATTTGCGCATGAGAATATCAATTCCAGGCCCGATCTGGTCCCCACAGACATCTGGAACTTGCATGATGTAGATGTCTAGTGGCATTTTTTGTTTATTTTTATTTTCATGCCATGGGATATATTCCATATTCATTATGAAACACATTTTTTTGTTGTTTTAATACATGGATATATTTAACTCAACCCGACATGTTGTGCACACCCAATACTCATGGGATCTTTTGGGATTTATCCTTGGCGCTTTGTGTATGGGTGTTGTCGATTGTTACTTGTGGTGTTTCGTGGTACAATGTCGATGACATGAAGTGTTGGGATCGATAATCAAATCCCAAGCAATTTTACTCCTTTTGACTTTAACCCATTACTTGGGGATGGATTCCTTCCTGTGAGGATTCAAGAACAAACAAACCATTGTGCCTTGATTTACTACTGCAACCTGTCCTTGTAACTGATCAGTTGAAAAACAATCTCTTGCATACTGAAACTACTCACATTCATTAAAAGAAACTAAAACCCAAACCACACTCTGTGCCCAAACAACTTTGCAAATCCCAAAGAAATGGATACCCAACCATCAATTTAAAAAGAAAAATTTGGATCTGCAGCAGTGTTTTTCCATTGGGATATGGAGTCAATCTACATCAAATTGAAAATAGACTGATCAGATGCGAGCTTATTCAACCATCCTACCTATTTCTAACCAGCCAAATACAAGTTGATTACATGTATGCGAATTTCAAATGAAGCCATGTAATTATTTTATTGAGAAAATGGTCTTCTTTGCAACTAAATAAAAGAATATAGAAAAGCTGAGATGTTTGCAGCAGAAATAAAATACACAACTTATATTCATCGCCATATTTTGTTTGCATACCAAATGTTGCAATGTTGGAAGATTTTGTGAAAGCCGACTCCATGTAGATGGCCACTGGATCTTGAAGTTAATGAAAAAATTCCAGTTGATATAGAAGACCACGCTGTTGATCTATGATTTCTACTCCATCAATGAAATCAAAATCCTCTTGAAAGAATACCTGAATATCAGACATTCCCTTACAAATTGGGACAACATAGAGCTCTTGAAACTGTCCATTATATTCTTGACCTCGGGATCCTTTAACAATGTTTGAAACTGTTAAAATAATGTAACTGCAAAGTGTATTATTATTATTATTTGATATATTATTCATTGGATCAATCCCCATTGCGAATTGATCATGTCGATTATTATAAAGGACCAAATCCCCTTTTGCGGATTGGTCAAAAGATAATTGTAATAGGCAGAATAAGAAGTCGTCCCCATAAGATATTAAAGAGGCTTTGAAATATAATAAAGGTGGTTTTAACTACCCAGTTGGAGAAGTCAGCCCTGCCAGTGAAGAGACACTTCACACGTGTTAGTCTTGTATAAATAAAGAGGCTAACACCTCACTTAGACACACAACTCACTTGCTCATTAAGAGACAAGTTTCAGATCTACAATTAGAGAAGAAGGAGAGAGAGTGGTGAATCTTTGGGAGAGGATCTTCTGTATTAGTTTGAGTTATCTCTTGGCATTGTATTGGCTATCTATAATAATGAAGTTTTGCTGGGTTTTCTTCCCCTAGAGGGTTTCCCAGGATAAATGTTGTGTCTCTTGTGATTGTGTATTTCTCAGTGATCTTGTATTATGCTATTGTTATCTATTGAATGCAAAGAACTATAATAATGGCTTAAACATTAACATGGTATCAGAGCCAAGCTGAAGGAAGCATCTTTCACAAGAGTGAAAAACGTCACTGTTGTCGTACATGCAAATTAGGGTTTTTTTTTATGGTGAAGCTTTTAAGCCCTAAAACCACCTAGAAAAGTGCGCCCTCCCCCAAGGATTACTTTGGCACTCTCAGTGCACCTTTTCAGTGGTTGGATCTCCCCGAAAGTGAAACCCTAGTTTCACAAAGTACCAGAAAACCATAAAACCAGAGTACTAGAAATACCAGAAGTACCAGAGTACCTGAAGTACCAGAAAACCAGAAGCACCAGTCCAAAAATGCGCAGATCAAGTTTGAGGGGGTGAAAGTTGGATTTTCAGAAATCTGACTGCACCAACTTACTCACCTCTTCTCAACGCATCTACCCCTAGATCAGAATTTCAAAATTCAAAGTATGAAAAATTAGGGTTTCCTCATAAAACCCTAAGTTGCAGTTGCAGTTGCAGTCTCATAACCAGTTGCAGTTGCATCCGTACTACCAGTTGCAGTCACCCTTGAAGTTTTTAAAGAGTTGGTAATGATTACTGTTGCTGCCAGATGGAGCCACCACCTACAAATGCTATTAGAGGTATGTACTCACATATGTTTAAATGGTTAAACTTTAAAGAGTATTTGCAGGAGAAGGGATCTCTTGCCATAGATCCAGAAGGATCTCAAGATCCAACACATTTAGACGAATGATCCAACCCAGGTGTGATTATTCTGATATGCATCTATTTGTTATATTGATCAATGTTGCATCATTCTAACCTTTTCTGAGTCAAGGTATTAGATGGATTAGAATTTGAGATCATAGAACTTATCCTCTAACCCAACCTTCTGTCAAGATAAGGTATTGCACTCATTCCTGAGAACAAGGCTCGAGCTTTGATTAATCAAGTTAATAAGATTCAAAGGTACACATGACAAGTTGATGACTATAGTTGAGATAGCAGTCTTGGTAAAATATCATACTTGAAAACATGTGAGCATATAGAGGTAAATGCTTAACGTAATCATTTGTCTGATACAACTAACACCTCCTCTAGGATGAATCTCATGTGTTAGTTCCAGGTTGCCATGGAGGAATGTTTGATCACAACACTATGAGAGTGTTGACCTCATTTCGTATTGTATTCCTTACCTTTAAATCTTGCTTCAGACAAGTTACAAGTGATAGCTCTAAAGGAGATACTGTGATGATTGTTCGTGTTATTACTTTATATTATCAACATGATATTACTCTTGCTTGTTGTTTTATTGACCTTGCTCCAGGTCACAGGTAATAACCCTGAGGAAGCTATAGTAAAGGTTGCAGAAGGCAACGTCCTAAAGGAGAGACCATAAATGAAGCAATCATCATTGGAAAAGAAGAAGGTGGCTTGCATAAGCTAAATGGTCACTCAGAAGCTGCCATGACCCACACCATTGAGAATCCATGTGAACTTTGGCATAGAAGATTGTCTCACATTAACTGCAAGGTGCTACCATACATATGCAAAGTGGTCACAGGTTTACCAAAACTCAAGTTTGACCTTGAAGGCGTATGCAATGGATGTGCACAAGGCAAGAACGCCAAGAACCCTTTTCTGAAGAGAGACAACAAAGCAGAAGGAGTCATAGAACTCATTCATTCAAATGTGTGTGGCCCAATGCCATCGTCCTCCATTAGTGGGTATGTATACTATTGATGATTATTCTCGTAAGACCTGGTTGTATCTCTTGAAATCTAAAGATGAAGTGTTCAACAAGTTCAAGGAATTCAAAGCCTTGATAGAGAATCTTTCTGAAAGAAAGATTAAGATACTCAGGTCAGATAATGGAGGAGAATATACCTCAAAAGAGTTTGTGAACTTCTACAAAGATGTTGGAATCAAGAGGGAACTCACTACTCTCTATAATACTCAACAAAACGGTGTAGTTGAACAAAATAACAAAACAATAATGGAAGCTGTGAAGACTATGATCCATGATCAAGATCTTCCTATGTGCTTATGGGAAGAAGCATCAATGGCAGCTGTATATGTGCAGAACCGATTGTCCCATAGCGCACTTGGGCTCAAGACCCCGGAAGTGATGTTCACCAGAAAGAAGCTAGAGGTAAGCCATCTCAAAATATTTGGCTTCCTAGTATTTATTCATATACCGAAAGAGAAGAGAAACAAGCTGGAACCCTCAGGAAAGAAGGGAATATTTGTGGGATACTGTGAGGTTTCCAAGGCCTTCAGAATCTATATACCAGGTCACCATCACATTGAGATCAGCAGGGATGTGACCTTTGATGAAGATGCAATGCTCAATAAATCAAGAATATGTCATCTTGAAGAAGTATATGAAGAGGAACCCGTAATCCCCAGGATTGCAGAATCAATGAGGGAGGTTTCTAGAGCTGTAGAACCAGTGAGGGAAGTCGTAACTTCCCTTGATGAGGAATTTCCAGAAGATCATGACATGATAGAAGTTCAAAAACCTCCTCAGATGACGATCCTCCATAAAAGAAAGCTAGCGTGGACTAGAGAGGTTATTCAAGATGGAGAGAAGTATGGTGTTCCTAAAGGAACCACAAGACAGGTAAAAGGACCAAAGCCATTCTCCAGTTATATGACTTTGATGTGTGATCTTCTAGAGGAGGAGCCTATCTTCTTTGAAGAATCCATTCAGAGGAAAGAATGGGCAGATGCCATGACAGAGGAATACTAATCCATAATAACGAACGAAGTATGGGAAATAGTTCCCAGACCGAAGAGTAAAGATGTGGTATCTTCCAAATGGCTCTTCAAAATAAAACATGTTGCTAATGGAAGTATTGAGAAGTATAAAGCAAGATTTTTCGCTCATGGCTTTTCCCAGAAGGAAGGCATTGACTATGAAGAGACATTCACTCCTGTGGCCAGATACACTTCGATCAGAACCATCATAGCTCTTACAACTAAGATGAAGTGGAAGTTGCACCAGATGGATGTGAAGATAGCTTTCCTAAATGGTGTCATCGAAGAGGAAGTGTATATAGAGAAACCTCAAGGATTTGAGGTTGAAGACAAGAAGTCTCATGTCTACAGATTGAAGAAAGACTTATATGGATTGAAGCAAGCTCTTAGAGCTTGGTATGGATGTATAGACAATTTCTTAACGAGCTTATTCTTTACCAAGTGTAAAGCATATTCTAACCTCTAATTCAAGGTCATGAATGATGAGACAATAATATTACTGCTATATGTGGATGACTTATTCATAACTAGAGAAGAAAAGCTCATCACTGAATGTAAGAAGAGACTTGCCTCATAATTTGAAATGAAAGACCTTGGCCTAATGCATTATTTCTTAGGTCTTGAGGTATGGCAGAGTCCTGAGAGGATCTTCCTTAACCAAGGGAAGTATACAGTCGAAATCCTAAAGAGATTCGACATGTTGGAGTGCAAGTCCATGAATACACCCATGGAAGCGAAGCTGAAGCTGCTGGTCAACACTTCATCAGAGTTGATTGATGCCACACTGTACAGATAGATTATTGGATTGCTGATGTACCTGACGAACACCAAACCAGACATTTGTTTTTCCGTGAACACCTTGAGTTAGTTTCTGGTAGAACCCAGACATGTTCAACTAGTGGCTGCAAAACATGTGATGAGGTACCTTAAGGGTACAATAGATTGTGGTCTCAGCTATGATGGAGATCATGATTTCACATTGAGTGGATATACTGATGCAGATTGGGAAGGAAGTGTTTTTGATAGGAAAATAATTTCAGGATGTTGTTTCAGTTTGGGATCAATCATGATCTCATGGAAGAGTAGGAAGCAATCCAACATTTCTCTCAGCATAGCGGAAGCAGAATATATTGCTGCATGTTCTGCCAGTTGTGAAGCTATATGGCTTCAAAAGTTACTGACCAGTCTATTTGACCTAGAGATGGAAGCAACCATGATCCCATGTGACAACCAGAGTTGCATAAAGATGACAGAGAATTCTGTATTCCATGAAAGGTCAAAGCACATAGAGATCTGATATCATTACATCCATGACATGGTGCAGAGAGGAGCCTTAAATCTCCAGTACATTAGCACGGATGAACAGGTTGTTGATGTGATGACCAAGCCTCTATCTCGTGTAAAGTTTGAGCACTTTCGAGATAAGCTTGGTATAGTCTGAAAGGACCTTCCTCAGAAGGGGGAGTAGTTGTTGTGATGAGGCATCTCTTGCTTCCAACCTGATGGTTGTGACTTAAAGAAAGAAGATGTGATGTGACTAGTACTGTGCTTCCGTCTTGACAACTGTGACGTAAAGCCAGTCTAGTATCTTTCTTCCAACCTGATGGTTGTGATGTAAAGCAAGAAGATGTGATGTGACTAGTACTGTGCTTCCGGCTTGATAACTGTGACGTAAATCTAGTCTAGTATCTTGCTTCTGACCTATTGGTTGTGACGTGAAGCAGGACGAGTACCTTGCTTCTGACTTGATGGTTTTGACGTAAAGCAAGATGATGAGATGAGACTAGCACTAAGCTTCTGGTTGGATAGATGTGACATAAAGCTAGTCTAGTATCCTGCTTCCGACCTATTGGTTTTGATGTAAATCAGGACGAGTACCTTGCTTCCGACCTAATGGTTGTGACGTAAAGCAAGATGATGAGATGAGACTAGCACTGAGCTTCCAGCTAGATAGTTGTGACGTAAAGCCAGTCTAGTATCATGCTTCTGACCTGATGGTTGTGACGTAAAGCAGGATGAGCATCTTGCTTCTAGCTTAACAACTGTGACGTAAAGAAAGACGATGAGATGGGACTAGAACTGTGCTTCCCGCTGGATAGCTGTGACGTAAAGCCAGTCTAGTATTATTATGATGAGCCAGCCTCGTGCTGTGATGATGATGATGATGTATTAGTTTTACACTAATACATATTGATGTAGATGATGATTGCATTCCTTTGAGAATGATGATGCTTCCGATGAAGAAAAATTTCGATGATTTATAGATACGCCAGTCAGTGTTCCAATATGATATTGATGATGTTGTCCTCTCACCCACTTTGATGTTGTTGATGATAAAGGCCTCTCTCTCTCGCATGATGTTGCTGAAGAATACCCTTCTTGTTAAGGGGGAGTGTTAAAATAATGTAACTGCAAAGTGTATTCTTATTATTATTTGATATATTATTCATTGGTTCAATCCCCATTGAGGATTGATCATGTCGATTATTATAAAGGACCAAATACCCTTTTGCGGATTGGTCAAAAGATAATTGTAATAGGCAGAATAAGAAGTTGGCCCCAGAAGATATTAAAGAGGTCCCAAAATATAATAAAGGTGGTTTTAACCACCCAGTTGGAGAAGTCGGCCCTGCCAGTGAAGAGACACTTCACACGTGCCAGTCTTGTATAAATAAAGAGGCTAGCACCTCACTTAGACACACAACTCACTTGCTCATTGAGAGACAAGTTTCGGATCTGTAGTTATAGAATAAGGAGAGAGAGTAGCACATCTTTGGGAGAGGATATTATATATTAGTTTGAGTTATCTCTTGGCATTGTATTGGCTATCTATAATAAGGAAGTTTTGCTGGGTTTTCTTCCCCTAGAGGGTTTCCCAGGATAAATGATGTGTCTCTTGTGATTGTGTATTTCTCAGTGATCTTGTATTATGCTATTGTTATCTATTGAATGCAAAGAACTATAATAATGGCTTAAACATTAACAAAAACAATAATATCAAGAGGACCAGGAGGCAACATATTTTCTTCATTAATTTCAACATCAAAAACAACATGCTTAATGTAATCTACATCCCGTTGGAATGTTTCTTCAAAATATGGATAATGATATTTACAAACTAGTCTATTGATATCACCTCCTAAGCATGCTGATATGGAAATCTACTTATCAGAATCAAGCTCTGATTCTGAATTATAATTGTCATACATAAGCTCTGATTCCTCACGGATAATGGATTCAATGCCCTCATGAAACTGTTGTTCAAACTTCTCCACATCATGGACTTCTGGATCCAAGACTCGATATCATTATTATATTCATAAAAAAATAGATAACTTTGATACATATCTAATGGTAATGATGAAGAATAAGAAGCATGATCTTCAAGATGACTTACAACAAAATTTTCTTCAATAAAAAGTTGATCTTCACAAGAAATTGAAACAACATGATCTCCATGATGATCACCACTTATATTACAAGAAACATCTTGAAAGCTATCAAATCCAACCTTAGCTTCATTCTTTTGACATATTCCTTCATGAATTTCATTTCTAAAGTTTTCCCAACATCAGTTCTAAGAGATTTAATTTGTTCACAACAATCATGCAATAGGAGCTCAGTAGGGTAAATCCTCTTACAATATGAATGAACAATAACATGTAAATCCTTTAATGATGAAAGACTAGAAATAGGTAGAGATCAATACCATTGTCTTTCCTCTCCTTCCAAGGAGTACAAAAACATTTTCATCAATACTTCTTCATGATGAATATTCTATTGGTATATGTATTGATGGAACTCAATCAAATGTTGTGTAGGATGATCATGATCATCTCCTTTGAACCTTGGAAGGTGGACCACCCACTCATCTACACTAGGAACATGATTTGGGAATCCAGGAAAAATAGAGAAATCAAATGGAGAATACCTTCATGCCCAAATGGCTTCCATAGCCTTCATCATCCCGGATCACTAGATTTGTCAACATATCCTGCCTTCATGGAGTCGTCAGGTGAATGATGTAGTCACAAATGGTGTCCAACTCCTGTTCACCATTAGGATCTAGAGATGATCATTGTTTTTCTTCCCAGGGAATATGTTTTCGTTCCTTCGTCCCTGAAAATGACACCAAAAGATGTTAGTCCCTAAAGTTTCACTTGACTTATAAAGGGCAAGCTAGAGCATCATCAAGTTATTGCAATGGTTTATTATTGTAGGTATGTTTTGGAGTTTGAAAAAGGTTTGAGTTTTCAATAGTGGATGAAGAAAGACAACATCAATATTTGATCGCAAATTAAGTTCCAATAACACTTACTTAGTCAATGGTATTCAATATGATGACGCATACAAAATCGTTAGAGGAAATAAATATGCAAGTTCCCAATCTATTTAATCACATAGGAATATTCTTGATCCTAAATATCATTTAGAAACAGAGAATAATGTACTCAAAAACAACTCTTGTAATGGGCAATAAAAACAGTGAAATGTTCATTGTCTAATCAACATAACAATATATATTCAATGCTTTTCAAAGATAACATGTTTTTGAAGTAAGAAAAGAAAGAATAAGATAACAAAGTAGAGAGTCTACTTGTTAGATAGCCTTTAACATTGAGTCTGAAATGAAATGAGTCCTAGACTTTACAATCAGAAATATAGTCTCTATTATGCACACCACTGATCCCCCTTTAATCCCTTGAAAATGATAATATATCTCCTCTATCATCACTAAACTGTTTCCAATTAAAACTGAAAACAATCTCGAGCTTCTTGCAAAAAATTTGCAACTACTGATTTGTTGAAGAAAACTAGGACTTGTTGGGATACTCGAACAATGGCCTTCAAATATGGAGTTGGTTTGATTGTTAATCCCCTACTTCCAGGTTCCCTGAAGATGCTCTTCAAATCCTTTAAGATATAAATGATAAGAAATGACCTGAATATGTCATTTCTAAAGATAGAACAACTAATTGGTGAGATGGAACTGGAATATATGCTCAAAATAGTTTAAAACCTAATTGGTAGGAGTTATTTTTGACTACGCTCCTGCTTTCCGATCTTTGGTTGTTAGAGCTACCATTTAATGGAGGATAAACCAATAATATATCATAATATCCTTTGAGAACTTTTGTTGATGAAATAAACACATCCATCCCTGCACCATCCACTGTTGGTTGCTTTACAATTTTAGTTATGAAAAGAACAATCACAAGTTTATTGCATGGATCTCTTCAAGCAATCGATGAAGCCAACATGATTCATATAAATGTCATCGAACTTACGCATTTAACATTACTTAGATGATGATATTAACACCTAAAACTTATGTTGACATCTGGTACTCTGTTGTAAGTGCTTTCATGCATCTAGCATTTATATGGATGCTCCTCTCGATATTTGTGCTTGTCACTAGGTGTTTTGTTGAGTTTAGTAGTATATTACCAATGCATAAATAAAATGTTTGATAAGTAATGGGACTGTGCTCAAACATCCTAGACTCAGGCTCTTTGACAATTGGGAATTGTAATCTCTCTGGAATCATCTTCAATCCCAACGACTTTGCATTCCAATCTTCCTGTACACCTGGAGACTGTGATCTAGTGTGGCATCTTGAATATTTTTCAACCATATAAGATGAAAGGTCCAACCTCCTATGATGCCTCTTTCTTTCAATATATTTGAAAGGTATTTGTGATTTAGCTTCATATTACAAGATGCCTTGAATCCCTTCTTAGAAATTACTGATACCAAACTTAGGAATCCCTGTTTTATCAAACCCAAAATACCAAAATCCTATTTTTTTCTTACGAAATTGTGTAATTTTGTGGCTTGATCAATGCATCTGCAATTTTTTTGTCTTCTTCTATACCATAACCCTATCTTTACCAAAGTACATGCTGGGCTCCAAGATTGACCGAAGGTGATAAGAGAGAGAAAGGAAAGGAGACTGACTATGATGTCTCCATTCGTATAACTCAATCCATATACCTTTTCCTTTTCAAATACTGCATATTAAGAAGTAAAAACTATAATTATCTCCCATCGAAACTACTTGCAAAGTGGAGATCCACCATCTAGTCGAGATATTTTGTTGTTGTTTTCATTAAAATGCAACAGAAAGAAAGAAAAAAAGTATTTTTAACATCCATGAGGCTAAAAATAGCCTATGGGACAGATTGCTTTTCCATCTGGCTTTTGTATTCGGCCCTTTTCTTGTGAAGTTTTATAATAACCGATCCCAACTTCTCAAAAAACTCTTTGTTGAATAGATTATCCCAAGAACTAGCTGCTAGAATACCTGCATAATTTTCCCTTCTGTCTTTGAGGGTCTCACATTCTAAAATGAAATGTTTTTCTGTTTCCACTTTTCTGGAAGAGCACAAAATACATACTCTTTCCTCCCACATTTTCTTTGGCCTTTTCTAGTGCCCTGTTTGACAACGAAGTTGATGAGAATTAGTCCTTAATTGAGCAAAAAGAATTTTAGATCTCCAAGAAATATTGGTCCCTATGTACACCTTTTGCTGATGGTTATGAGTGGGGTTAAACTCTTCAATGTAGTACTTCTTCTTTCACCCTAGCTCTTTCTCCCAAGTACATTTGTGGAACTTATCCATAACAAAAGTTTTTATCTCTTTACTCTTTGTAGGACACATGCTCAAGCAAATGCCCCATTTAATAAACCATTTGTTATTTTTCCGCATCCAAGTCTTCTTTCTTTTACACAATCTATCACTAAACACAACCTTAGGCCATCTACCCTCTTCCATTTTCTCAATTTTTTTAAAATACCTTATGACTCGCACCATAGCAATTTCTTCAATAGGGGCAACCCCTGTTTCACTTAACAAGATAGCATAAGGAACTGCACTTTTAATTTTGAATTTGTTTGTAATCAACCGCTTCTGAATTTTTTCAATTTGTTTCCACTGCATCTCGGTTGTGCTGCTGGCCCATAGTTCACAACCATAGAGAATCACCAGAATCACTAGAAACCCAAAAAGAGTTAGAGTGGTTTTCCAGTCCCACAACTCTGCCTCTCTACACCTGTTTTGAAAAGAATAAAATGCTTTCAAACCCCCTAAAGTTTTTTTTCTTTCTACAACTATCCCAACTTAAATTTCAGTTGAAGTCAATTCCGGGTATTTGTAGTCTGCAACTTCTTCCAGAATGTTGTCTTGAAAGTAGAACTTATGCTGGTTATGCTTTCTTTTGTTAGATAAAACCACTACTTTCATTTTTCTAATATTGACTTGCATCCCCACCCTTCTACAAGCATTGGTGTAAGTGATGTCAATGTTTGTCTTCGACACCTGTACGTTTTCCTTTGACAATTGAACTCGGGCTTCAACATTTGCACACGAGAATATCAATTTTGGGCTTGATCTCGTCCCCAAACACATTTGGCACTTGCATGATGTTTGGTGGCATTTTTTGTTTATTTTTATTTTCGTTCCATGGGATATATCCCATATTAATTAGGAAACAATTTTTTTTGTTGTTTTAATACAAGGATATATCTAACTCAACACGACCTGATGTGCACACCCAATAGACTCATGGGCTCTTGTGGAATTTCTCCTTGGCACCTTGTGTATGGGTGTTGTCGATTGTTGCTTGTGGTGTTTCTTGGTATGATGTCGATGACATGAAGTGTTGGGATTGATGACCAAATCCCAACAAATGTTACTCCTTTTGACTTGAACCCATTGCTCGGCTCTGGATGCTGTCGATGGCTTGGTTGACATGTTGTGAATTGGCACATGTTATGTGCATTGCCTTGGATAGAATCTGTTGGTCAAGAGGCCCGACCTGAATCCTCACATAGTTGTCTTCATGTATCCTCCATGGATATTCAATGTCTCAAATCCATACATGAGTGATACGTTGATTCCCAAAACTACATATACACCAAAGTAAATTCGAGCCTTTCAGGCTATAAAACCTCCCATATGAAAATATCATCTTATATGCCTTTGAATTGGGATGGAATCCATTTTGTCTCAACTACTAGTGTGCCGAAGCTATCAAATATACACTACCACCCAAGGATATAAAATTCTATGTTTGCATTGAAACCCTGCAAGATGAATCTGAGTTCCAGAAATTTCTATTGTCACGGGTGTATTTTACATCTATGTGTGTACATTTTTGTTTGCCACCTATGAGTTCTCTAGGCATAAGAACTTACAGTCTGGAGTATGTGACTTGATTCTTGTATTATTCAAATCCTCCACACGTCCCTCGATGATCAGTTGGATGATCATTTAGTGTTTCCTATCGACATTGTGAACTACTTGGATGTTAATGATGGTGCTACAAGAATGCATGGATTCTAGTAGCACCCCTGCTATTGGCCAAATGTTAAATTTTTAACACTGCAAATTTGGGTACTAACAGATACATCCAAACCAAAATGGATTTCCTAAGCATCTCATCATTGGGAGCTGCCTATTGATATGCTGTCAAAATCAAGTAGAAATTTAGGCACCAAAACAAATAGGAGTTCGGGTATGCAAATCTACAACAACCAAAGCATGGCAAATATGACCCTAACCAATAGCCTCCTGATAACTAGTCCAAGACACAGGAAAATAAGGGTAAAGGAAAGACAAAGAATGACCCTAGTAAGTGGTGTGACTTCCGCAAAATCCTCTGTCAGGACACCGATGAATGTCGCTAAAAACAATCATTGGTAGCTGAGGTCAAAGACAAAGATTCGAACCTTGATTCAGAATCTAATCCAAGAAATATTGAAAACAAATAGATCATCAAAACAGACCCCACTTCTATTGTTGCGAACACAACAATTCAACCAAAAGAACTGAAAGATCCTGAAGAGGGGGAGTGCCTCTTCCATTCATAGATGTGGGAGAAGGGGACCTCATTGCATTTCATTGTTGATAGCGGTATCCATAAAGACCTCATCTCATCTAATGTTGTCAAACAGTTGGGGTTGTATACAACACCACACCCTCATCCATACAACATCGGGTGGCTTCACCAAGGATGAGATATTTGTGTCAGTCGACAGTGCCTCATGTCCTATGGCATCCATCCCTTCAAGGATGAGGTAGTGTGCGATGTTTCCCCTCTTGATGTCTGTGATGTTGTTTTGGGCCAACCATATATGTGAAAACATCATGTTTTTTATGAGTATCGACCCCGTAGTGTCATTATTACTCTAGGGGATTAGCTCTACATGATACTAGAGGTAGTTCTGATTACTGTTTCACCAAAACAATGCCACAAGGTAATCTCTCATACTAGAAAATTCATCCTCTTCACATTCTATTCAAAGGTCCATGCATGAAAGGATACTACAACCACTGGAGTCTCAACACCTTTTATCCAGCAGAAGAATATTTCTAAAGAGAAAGAAGATATTGTTTCTTTACCTACAATGGTGCCTACAAAATGCCCTGTCAAGCCCATATACAATAAGTTGGTGGAACAAATTCAACCCCTCCAACAACAACTTTGTGACATCATTCCACAGACCAATCAACACAACTTTTCCAACAAGGTACGCAACTCACCAAGATTCATATCCAGAAAAGGCTTTCCCCTCTTTCCTAGGTGTTCAACGCAATGGAGACCATTTTTTTGTAAGGGGAGAGGATTGATCCAGGTGAATATTGGTGGCCACCCACTTGTTCCAAATTCCAACTGGCTCATCTTGATAGTTTTTAGTTCAACACGTTTCTCTGTAATGGGGAAAATTATTTGTAATTGTGGGTTCTACACTTATGGGGCTTTCTTGAATCCATACACAACATCCAGGTTGATATTGGTGGCCACCCACCTATTCCAACTAGCTTATTTTGGAATTTTTCATGTTGGTACATATTTTTGTACTTCCAGGCCCGTTTTGGGGCTCTAAACAATGTTTTATTGGTTTTCCATAGTCAAACTATAGACAAAGACATATATTGATTGAATAATGCATATCTCTCGAAAATACCTTTCCAACAGGCTATCACATGCCTACAACATAGATCGTATGCAAAAGTTATGACCCCAAGAAGTTAATGTACTAACTTACCACAACGAGGCCCACATGACTTTTGGCGCTTCATCTCCTAAGGCTAGGTTTTGGATGTCTAGGATTTTGGCATTTGTGTTTATCATAAAATTTCCTTTAGAGCCTCATTGTAATCATCTTCTTACGAATGAGCATAGTTGTCACATCTCTTCTCAAAGATAAAGATGCCACCATTCTAGCGAGTCTTGCACTCTGTATTTTTATAGTCTTTGTACATTCATTTCACTAATATAAATCATGTATTGTTGTATCTCTCTATTTCTGGAAAATTTCATGAGTATTTCATTGTAATATCTTTTCTTTCATTTTTTTCTGAAAATAATCCAGATCATTATACCCGAAACTATTGGTGTTTATATGTGCTTGATTTCATTTCCTTGTTTATGTCTCCACTACATGTTTAGTTGATTAATAAACTTTGCTTTTAGTAGATAAAGTGATTTAATTTTGAGATAATTGTCGGTGTTGAGTAGAGTGGTAAAATATCAACATGGTATTAGTACATACCAAGGGTTGAATCCACTAGAAAATCAACATGGTATAAGAGATGAGGCTTTGAAGGAAAGAGGGAGCCTAGTCTCTAAAGGGAGGAAACCAAGAGGATAGATATTATCAAGTTGATAACCAACAAAGGAAATTGAAGGATACATTTAAGAGAAACAACAGTACAAGGGAGATTTCAAGAGAGGGTTATCATATCAGATCTTGGATATGGTGAACGCATTGAAGGTGATGATAGGTTAGAAGGGGAAATAAACTTCTAGGATTGAAAGGAAAATGTTTCTTCTTCTGCTGGAGGAGAATGACCTCAAAGAGTATGTTGAGGTTGTGGTTGCAAGTCCTATTGATCAGAAGGAATTGGTAGCTCACAAGAAGAAGGAAGTGAAGGCCAAGTAGGTGTTTCTAGAATCTATAAAGGATCACTTGATTCCACACATTGTTGAGAAGAAATATGCCAAGGAAATGTATGATGATTTGGTGATTCTATATCAAAACAAGAATATAGGTAGGTTTCTACATTTGAAGCACCAACTTCCAATTGTCAATATATCTATTGAGGAAACGATTGTGAACTATCCTATCAAGATTACACAGATTCAATATCAACTTGTATCCATTGGTGAGATAGTACATGATTCTAAGTTGGCGAATGTAGCATTAAGAGGTCTTCCCAAGTCTTGGACACCTTTTGGGTAGGGGATCTGTGCATAGAAGATAGTGCTAGGTTTTGATAGAATATGGACTAATTTTATTTAGGAGGAGACTTTATTAGAGTCTATGGATGGTTTGTAGAGTAGACATGATGAGAAATTTGCTCTTGATAGCTAGGAAATGAAGGGAAAGGTCAAGAATATTTCCAGTGGAGATTCTACCGCTCAAGATGGAAAGAAGAAGAATAACATGAGAAAATTCAAGTGCTTTTCATGTCCCAAGTTTGGAAATTATGCAAGTCAAAATATGCACATGAAGAAGGGGGGAAATGAAATAAAACCAGATGTAGCTACACTGGAAAAGGTTCAAATGGATGAGTTTGCCAAAAATTTTGAACAAACAAAGTTCTTACTTGTTTCCCAGACTTCCTTGGGCACTATATCAGATGGTGCATGGTTGATAGATAGTGGAGCCACATGTCATATGACAGGATCACAAGAGGTGTTCTGGAGCTTCACAAAGTCTAATTGAGAGGTGCATGTGGAACTTGGTATGGGGACCAAGCATGCGGTGAATGGATCTGGAACAATGTCATTCCAAATGTAGTCATGAGGTGTTTTGAGAGTACAGGATGTGCTATGGGTGCTGGAACTCAAGAGGAGTATGATATCAGTCTCAATGTTTGAGAAGAAGGGATATGAGGTATTGTTCTGAGATGTACATGCACTCATCATGCCGAGAGGATATAGTTTATACAAAGTATGTGTCTTTCGAGTTAGAGAGATAAACTTGTATGGATAAAGGTCCAGTCAATGCAAGTAGTGGTGAGTAGTAGAGTGGCATATAATAGGGAGTATGTAGCTCCGAAGGTTGAGTAGATCAGGGGGAGTCAACCTTCAAGTTCAAGTGGGAAGGAGTAACCTTCCAATTCTGTCAAGAATGAGTCGTGGTACAAGATGACCATGCAGGATGCTCAAGACAAGGAGACTTATAAGTTAATTTTCAAAGTCAGTGAGTCTTTGGAGACAGGTCAAACCATCATGGTAGGGGTATATTATGTTTCAGAGGGATATGCAATCAAGTGTATTGGAGAGAAGGCATGGTAGAAAATATGATAGTGAAGATAGAGCCAAATCTAGGTGGGAGATGTACCTTCCTTGTTAAGAGGGAGTGTTGATGTTTGTGGTAGCATCAAACAGGTCTTCCACATTGGCATGTGTCTATCATGTGGAATTCATCAAGAATATTCTAGTCTTGAGTTTACTTTAGTTAAAACAAATTAATTAAATAAAAATTATATTTAATAGTGAATTGAGTTATTTAAGGAACATGCATAGCATGAAATATGTAGTCTAAATATTAACTGGGTGTGAGAAGTTATCTCAATAATAGATCACTTTGGATATTATAAATATATTGTAACTCATGATTATAAAATCAAGCATAGGGTGAAGGAGGAAGACACTTGTGTTGAGGGAGTCGAAAAAATCGGGATTTTGAGAGGAAGTCACTTTTGATAGGATATCAAAGTGAGAGAATTTTGATGATAGGTCAAGGTTAAGAGAATTTGGTGAGAGAACAAGGTTGAGGGTAGAAAAGAAAGACTTTTTCTAGTGTGAGGAGTGTAGGAGCAAAGAAGAAATTTTTCTTACACTAGAGTGAGGATATCTTACAGGTTGGGTAAAGCGATTTCATCTAAGTGTTGATCATAGGGTTGGATCACAAAGGACCTTGATTCAATATCTTAGATAGGTGGAGAAGGAATTCCATCTAGAGTTCATACAGGTTAAGAAGGAGAGAGAGCATAGGCAGTTAAGATCATGTGGATATTGTCGTACAATTTTTCTGTATGGATACATGATTCATAGTGTAGATAGTCATGTATATACTTGGTTCATAGTGGGATGAATCATGTCTGCCCCAAGAAACATGCTGGTACAAGGTCGTATAGTAGCACATGAGTTTCTAGGTTTGTCTGCAATGTTTAATTCTCTCAGTGGGTCATTTTCCCTATTACGGAAGCCCTCATTTGACCTTCATAAAAGCATCATTGGTCTAGTTTTCTCTCTGGGGTTTCTTGAGGGGTTTACACCCAAAAATATTGGTGTTTATATGTGCTTGATTTGGTTTCATTTTTTATGTTTCCACTTCATGTTTAGTTGATTACTCATCTGTGCTTTCAGTAGATAAAGCGATTTTATTTTGAGCTAACTTCTGGGTGTTAAGTAGAGTGGTAAAAGATGACCATGGTATTAGTGGATACCAAGTGTTCAATTTGCTAGAAAATAAACAGAATTGACATGAGAATGAAATGTTGGGAGAACAAGTTATTAGCATGGACCAAAAACTATACAGAATCACATGCCTATTAGAAAAATACATGGATGCGAAAAATTTGGGATTGAACCAGAATCCATGGGATAAATGGATATGATGGATGAATGATTGTTGGTGATACTTAAATGGCATGGTATGGGAGATATATTTGTGAAAAAATGAGGGTTTGGTGCAAATACTATGGTCCTAGAAAGTCATATAAATAATTGAGAAGACTGTCGTAAATTGTTTTCAACTTGTTCCCATTTTCTCTCCATCTCCATGCGATGATGTTCCTGTGATGATACCTTGCACTTTGGATATGTATTTATTTAATTTTATAACTCACGCCAATGATTATTCATACTGATAATGGTCCTTTCACAGGCTAGTGTCATAACTTTCTGCATCCACGATAAGTGTGCAATTTGGATGGATCAGATTGCTTGATGCTTTGGTGTTGCCAAACGTTGTCTGGCACTTGGATTCCCCATGCTAGCAAGTCGTCATGTTCACTTTCCTATGTGTTGTCCATGGATTTTCATGTTGGATGATATCTACAAATATATCGACATGTTAACTTCTGTTTTTCCCTATGTGACTATAGTAGGTGTTGTCCTAGTAATGGATATGCAACTATACCTAATATTGTTGGAGATATTACACACTCACCTAGGTATTTGTTTTCCTAAGATAGTCCAATGTTGAGAGCGTTTTCTTAGATGAGAATATTCCCCTACAAAATAGGGTGGTCATCTTCAGTGTAGAGTTAGTTACAATCAGTTAGACTAGTGGAAGTCACTCATCCATGGAAACCTTGGTTTTATCACAAACAATTGCATGTGTTTCTCTCACTTCCACATGTGTGACTCAATTAACTGATGATTTCATGGACCGATTAACTAGAAATATGTGGCAGATTACTTCTATCTCTATCAGTGAGTGTCTATATTTGTCTAGATCACTACTATGGTGCATTAGTTACTCATGTAGAATATATCTATTGTAAATTATTAACTCTTTGAGTGCGGAATACAGTGAATATAATTTTGTTGATTCTTTTCTCTTGTCTCTTCTCTCCTCTCAATTCACAAGTTTCGTGTGCAGGTTTCACCATAATTATACATGGTATCAGAGTTCATAGGTTTCTAGGAGCAGGGCACATAGGTATCTTATTTGCAGGTCTAGAAGGGAGATGCAGTTAGACAAGATGGATTATTTGCTGGCAATACTTCTCACGCCTCATAACTACTTCGAGTGGAAGCTAAAAACTCTACATCATATTAGATGCAAAGTATTGTACTGGATAAACACGACAACAAAAGTAGAGCTTGGTTCTTCTGATGATAACAATGAATTTCTCAACACACAAGACATGGCTCTTGGTCTTATTTGCATGTCTATTTATCCTAAACTACAATATCATGTAGATGAGGAATCACTCTCAACTCTGAATGAACTATGGACCATATTGGAGGTTCTATTCGGGAATAAGGAAGGTTTTTAATATTGCATGTAGAAGACTGATAAGATAGAGCCAACAATTGTTACACATTATTTTTGTCATCCCTATGACTATTAATGATGTAAACCTATCCGTTGCCTTTAGAGGGGTCAGTGGCCTGAGTTCCTGAAGAAAGAAGAGAGAAGAAATTTTCCTAAGAAAAGAAGTTGCATTCTCCTTTGTAAAAACCCTATTAAAGAGGATGTTCGCAGGTTTCTATATAAGAAGGGTGCGAGAATGCTTGATTCTCGTAGGCTACACCATAGCTGGGTTGTGAGAGGTTCGTAGGTTTCACTATAAGCAGGGTGTGAGAATTCTCATATGTGGGAAAAACAAGCATCTTCTAGATGCTTCTAGAAGGAGAAACTTCCATGGTGAGGTGGAATCCGAATGGTTTGGATCTTACTCGCTTTCATGATTTAGTAGGATCATCCTAACCTCCTCACCTTATCCTCTTCAACTTATAAAAGGAGAGGAGATCTCATGGAGAAAGGGAGTTTTGGAGCTTTTTGGATTAGCTTGGATTGGATTGAGCTTTGGAGATTGTTAGCTTGGCTAGATGAGCCACTTTGTCAAGATAGATTGTGAATATTATCAGATCTATGCTCTCAGAATTCTTGGAGTGGAAGTGTGTGGGGAATGAAGGACAATTGGAAGGGACCTTAAAACATCAAGGCCATGGTTGTAATCTCTCTTTCACATTTAATATGATACAATAATATGATTCTTTCCTAGAAAACTTGTTGTGTTTTATTGTATGATTCCTTGATCACATACATAGGCTTATATTGAGTTTATGCTATTACTATCACTTTGTTTGGTTGCGTTATTTTGCAGGTTCATCATTGTATGAGCATTGGAATGGAGCTAGGATGGCGATGGCGAGAGGAAGCGAAGTTTAAACAATATGTCACCTATCCCTCTTTAGTTAGTAAATTCAATATCTAAAACTTAAGGAAAGCATCATGTTCTAGTGTGTTTTGTTTTAGATCTAGGTGGATCTAGGGAGATTAGTTAGTGTCTGCACCTACCGATTTATCCGATAAAAAAATTGATGACTCTATTGGGGAACATATTGTTTCCTAGTTAGTCTAGTTTCCCTTTCTTTGATTGCTTGTTTTCTGGTTTCTGAGTCTGTGGGAGATCCATCCAGACTCTCTGGATCTGAAAGTTCACTTAGAATCTTTGTCCTTTTTCCAAATTCCTTTTGATTATAGACATTCCCGCACTTCACCTGCATATAGCCTACGAAAACCCTTGATTTTCACATCCTACTGTTCAGTCCAGTGCGACCTTCTCGCACCCTACCTATGTCCAGCCTGCGAACTCCACTGATTTTCGCATTGCACCCTATAGCTAGGATGCGAACCCATTTGAATTTTTTGTTTGGAATTAGGCTTTCCTATATTTTGATGCTCGTTTTTTCTTTGATCAACTGGATTGAACTTTTGGAGCCTATATTGATTTGTTTACAGTTTGCTTGACATTCTTTGAGTTTCTTTTAGCCATCTTTTCTTTGTTTGGTTTTGAAGGATTAGTCTCTTGCTTTGAGTGTCTTTCAATTCCAAAGCCCATGTTTTCTTTAGAATTGTTTAGGGAAAGATCATATTTCTTCTGAATAGTTCTCTTTAAAAGAAAACTTTTAGTTTGGGTTTCTTTGTTTTAAGAAAGTTCATTATTGCTTTTAGTGAAATTTTTGAAACAAAGGGATTTAATTTCTTTCTTTATATTGGATTGGGGGCATCCTTGCATTTGAAGTAGCGGAATTGCATGATTCTTGGAATTTTTTTATCTTAAATTATGAAAAATTTCCCCCCTCATGGTCGAAGGGGCCATGAATCGTGCATTGGTGTATAGTCTTTTTTGCTCATTTCTTGAGAATATTGATATTGATGAGTTTTAAGATTTTGGGACATTGTGCATCTATGAATGATAAATGTTTTCTCCTTCTCATAGCATAGCTTTCATCGAAATGAAAAGATTGCATATTCATCTCTTTGCATAACTTTCGAGTCGGTCAAAACACCATATTGTCCACACCATTTTCCTTTTGAGTAACAATAGCCATAAAATAAAGCGCTTATAAAAATTGATTAGATGTTTTTATCTTTTCTGGTAGCAAACCTACATTAGATTAGTCATAGGGCTTTGGAATAGGTGTGAAAGATAACTTTCCAAAGCTGCAAACAAACATAGTATCTTGTGATAGGGAGAGTTAAATCCACTTACTACATTTTGTCCTGGGAAGCCCTTCTAACACAAGGGTCAATCACGAGGTCGCATTGAGACTGACAGAGTTACTCACCCTGCTTTGTTGGTCTTGGTGTAGAGATTACGTGTATTACAGGGGTCACTTGAGAGGTATACCCACAATGATGAGTGGAATCCTTTCAATTTGATTTCGGGCTAGATACCCTGCCCTTGCGCGTAGATCGAATTGTCGACTGTTTCCCTAGGCATCGCTGTAGTGATTGGTAACCTTAGTGTCCTATATCTTTAGGTTATTTACACAAGGTGAATATTGAGGGGAAAGTTTTCACGGTACCTGGAATCGACGTTGGCCAAACTTGCTGAGGCTCCTTGGAGGGTGTACCCACGATTATGTGTGGGAGCTTGCACCAGGGTGTAATTCAGTTAAGTAGGTCATCAACGTAACCTTTCCACCCACTCTATCTCAGCCCCTTCTTACTTTGTTCCCGCGACGTTGGATTTCATCACCAACTAGTGCATTCATTGTGAGAAGGTTTTGTTTGCTTGCTTGCTTACTAGATTTTTAGTGCATGCTGTTTGTTTTCCCTAGAGGACTCTAGATTGGATATTTATTTAATGGCGCCAGTTCCCAAAATGACCAATGAAGGAATCCTTGCTCCAGGAGAACCTTTTGTTTTTCCTTCTTATGGAAACATTGGTCCTCCTCACATCGCTACTTTGAGCTTTCCAGGTATCACTATTGGATTGTCGGTGTGGTTGTTTTCCACTCAGGTAATCCCGAATGCAGTTAGTGCTTCAGTCACAAGAAATCCCCCCCAAGAGCATCAACCTCATGTTGAT
Source organism: Picea glauca (assembly GCA_000966675.3). Classification (NCBI taxonomy): domain Eukaryota; kingdom Viridiplantae; phylum Streptophyta; class Pinopsida; order Pinales; family Pinaceae; genus Picea; species Picea glauca. The sequence goes on along the minus strand of JZKD02S2168855.1, from coordinate 81,860 downwards.
CCTTCAACTTCTTCACCAATAAGGTCTTCTTCACCTTCTTCGCTTGCAAGGTCGTCTTTCATTTCATCTTCTTCATCGAGTGAAAGTTTTGAAGATAGTAACCTGGTGAATAAGAAGAAGAAGAAAAGAAAGAATAATAAGAAGAAAATTAAGCAAGGATCCAAACTTCCAACCACTGTCAAACATGTTTGAAAACAATTAGTTACTGTTAATCGTGCTGGGAGTGTTGATGATGTCAAGATCACCCAAACAACCCATAAGCCCAAGTACCCTTGCAGGCTTTGTAAGGGTAGCCATCTTCTTAAGAATTGCCCTGGTCTATCCAAGGTTATAGAAGTATGGTATACACATCCTCACCAACCCATGTCGTTAGCTTTTGAACAACATGCTAATGACTTCCCATCGACTAGCCACGATATAGTTGGGAAGAAGAAAAGTAGAGCCAAGTTCCCATGTATGTTATGCAAAGGGCATCATCTAACTCATCTTTTCCCTCGTATGGACAAAGCCTCGAAATTACTGGAAGCCATGACTGTTTCACAGCCTCAACTTCCAGTTGCTTATCACAAGATTTCTCTCAACCTACCTGTAGTTGATGGAATGATCAATATGGTTCCCCCATCGGTCAGTCTGGTTGATCAAGTGGTCAATCTAGTCACGCCCTTAATTGAACCAGTTGACAAAGTGATCAATCCGTTCCCATCCTCGGTTGATCCCACTCTCCCTTTAGAGAGTGTTAACAAAGTGGTTGATCTAATCCCATTTTTGGTTGATCCCACTCTCCCTTTAGAGAGTGTTAACAAATTGGTTGATCTAATCCTATCCTCGGTTGATCCCACTCTCCCGTTAGAGAGTGAAACCCAAGCGGTCGATCCGTTTCCACCTATCGACCCCATTCTCCCCTCGGAGAATGAAACCCAAGTGGTCGATCTGATCTCTCCATTGGTCAATCCTACTCTCCCGCTAGAGAGTAAACCCAATATTTCCCATGTTTTTCTCATTGATACAGAATCTACCATGCTGGGGGCTATTCCTCCTTCTCTCGTGGAACCCCCTCCAAGTTATGAGGCCATCCATTTTGATTGGGGTGTGCTAACTGTACTTCATCTTACCTCTCACATTCCTTTCTAGATTTCTCTTTACTCAATTTCCTCCATTTCCTATAACTTTGGGAGGGAAAACTGTCTTTATTGACGTCGTGGTAGTCCAAGACCCCTTGGATTTCTCTTTACTCCTTGGGCGAGATTATGTCTATGCCATGAAAGCTATTGTGTCTACTCTTTTTCATGCGATATCTTTCCCCCACGATGGATGAGTTGTGACTGTTGATCAACTTTCATTCATTGACCCCAACTGGATTGCCTCCCTAAATGGTTCTTATATGCAGACGATATCGCCCCCACCACAGGTCAATTATGTGGCATTATCACCCATGGCTTCAACTTCTGATGACTTAGATCCAGTAGTTGACATGGTGATCTCTTAGATAGGGTTGTTAGAGCCTGATCTCTTTACTCCTGTTGTGACCCTCGACATGGTGTCCTTCCAGAGTGTGTTTCTTCCTTCCAGCGAAGACCTCTTGGAAGCCATGACCGAGTTCTGTCCCTTGACATGGTGTCATTCCAGAGCATTGTCCTCTTGGAATCCATGATCAAGAAGAGAGACTCTGAGGATAGTTTTTGCGTCTCTAAGGAAACCTCATTAAAAAATGAAACAAAGGTCTTTGAGCATGGTTTTCTGATTTCAAGATCGTTAAAAAATGAAACCACTTACGAGGATACTTTTTTCATCTCTGTGGCAACCTATTTAAAAAATGAAACAAAGGTTACAAGCATAGTTCTTGTTTCTATGTCAAGCTCGTTAAAAAATGAAATAGTTTTCCCCCTCTCAAATTTGAGTCAAGTCCTTCGTCTAGTATTTGAAGCTTCATTTCATTCTCCTTTGCTATTGAATGAAACAAATCTTGGGGGGCATTTGCCTCAGCCTCTGGACTTCATGCTAAAGTTGAGTTGTTAGCTTCTTAAGCTAGGGGCTAAGTACCAACCATATCTGGATAATGCGTTGGGAAGTTCAAGCTTGTGTAAAAATGAAACCACTTACCTCAAGCATAGTTTTTTATGGTTCAAGCTTGTGTAAAAATGAAACCAGCTACCTCAAGCATAGTTTCTTTTGGTTCAAGCTTGTGTAAAAATGAAACCAGGTCCAAGCATAATTTTGTTTAGTCTTTAAGCTTGTGTAAAAATAAAATCTATCCCAAACATGGTTTTGTTTTGTTTTAAAGCTTGCGTAAAAATGAAAAAAATCCCAAGCTTAGTATTTGTTCTTTCTCATTCTCGTAAATACATGAGAATAAGTTACCGAGATTAGTCTTTGTTCTTTCTCGTGCTCGTAAATACGTGAGAATGCAACCGAGTATACTTTTATCACTTTTTCAGACTCGTAAAGGTTATACGAAAAAGGAACCCATTGGAGTTCCATTTAAGCTCTTTTTAGACTCTCTAAACATGAAAATATTGTCGAGTGATCTTGTTCTTTTCACACTCGTTAAATTATTTGAAGAAAACGAATGTTGAGCAATAGTTTATCTCTTTTTCGGTCTCATCAGACTACTTTATGAAAAAGGAACTGAGAGAATTCTCTTTAAGTGTTTTTTAGATTCTATAAACATGAAAAACCCCTGAGTTTTATTTATTTGGACTCATAAAACAAATATTGAAAGACCCATGTGGGACCGAACCACTCCTTCCTAGGGTTTGTTAAACATACTCTGAGGGACTCATCCGAAGGATGAGCTTACATTACAAGCATATGTTATCATCCTCAAGCTTGCGTAAAAATAAAGAG
>JZKD02S2168855.1:56734-79006 GCA_000966675.3 Picea glauca | reverse complement strand
GCAGGGTTCTTCGCCAGAAAAATTGCACTCTGACTGTCACACTCTATCCTTATAGCTTGTTGTACCAACCCAATACCTGAACACAATCTTTGTAACCATACTTCTTCCTTACTTGAATGAGTGGCTGCCATGTATTCATATTCTGTAGTTGAAAGTACCACTACAACATGTCTTTTGCTCATCCAACTTATTTCTCCTCCAAACAGGTTAAACACATACCCGCTTGTAGATCTCCTACAATCCAAATCTCTAGCCAAGTCTGCATCCACAAAGTCATGTATATCAACCACTCTTTCCAATCCCAGTCTTCCTTCGTAGCACAATCCATAGCTAGCAGGGCCACGCAAATACCTGAAAACCCTTTTTATTGTTGTCCAATGCTCCTTCCCTGGTTTTGACATATATCTGCTCAAAACTCCCACTGCATGTGTAATGTCCGGTCTAGTACAGACCATTGCATACATCAAACTACTAACTTCACTCGCATATGGAACATGATACATGTCCTCCTCTTCTTCATGTGTCTTCAGACACTGATTCACAGATAACTTTACACCAACAGGAATAGGAAACTTGACCGGTTTACATTCCTGCATATTAAACCTCTGCAATATTGTCTTGACATATTTTCTCTTATTTAACTAGAGTTTCCTCTTTTTTCGATCTTTTTTAATTTCCATGCCCAAAATGAAATTTGAAGCACCAAGATCCTTCATATCGAATTTAGAGGACAACTGAGTTTTCACATCCTGGATAATCTCCTTCTTGTTTCCTATCAACAACATGTCATCCACATACAAGACCAAATAAATCAAATGATCACCAATTGATTTAGAATACACATAGTGATCCTCTTTACTTCTTGTGAAGCCAAGTCCCAACATATAAGTATCAAATTTTTGATACCACATCCTTGGTGATTGTTTTCAACCATACAGGGACTTTTTCAACTTGCATACCAGCTTCTTCTTTCCTTTCACAGCATAGCCTTCTGGTTGCTTCATAAATATTTCTTCTTCTAGATCCCCATGTAGGAATTCTGTATTCACATCCATATGTTCTACTTCAAAATCAAATGCAGCAAAAATAGATAACATAAATCTTATAGAGGTTAACTTGGCAACATGAGAAAAAATCTCACCGAAATCAATTCCCTCAACCTGGGAATAACCCTTTGCTACTAACCGATCTTTGTATTTTTTCACTTTTCCTTCTGCATTCATCTTATTTTTAAATACCCATTTGCTGCCAATGGGATTTCTTCCAATTGGAAACTCCACTAGATCCCAAGCCTCATTCTTATCCAAAGATGCCATTTCTTCTTCCATGGCCCTTTTGCAGAGATTTCCATCCTCTGAATCCACTACCTCCTTGACAGTTCTAGGATCATCATCAGTAATAGACAAAGAAAAATTTGAATGAAAATCAGATGGACTATACCTTTCTGGTAGCCTTCTTTCTCAATCTGATCTCCTCAATATTGGAGTATGAGGATCTTCTTCTTCTGATTCATGTTCTTCTGTAGAGTCTGCTTCATCATCCTTTAAATCAAAATCTATCTTCTCTAGTTCTTCCTTACTTAGTAGGACTTCCTGTTTAACAACATCCTTCATTTCTCTAAATACCACATCTCAGCTATACACTACCTTCTTAGTTTCTGGGTTCCAAATTTTATAACCTTTGAGACCATCTTTATATCCAATAAAGATACATTTTTCAGCCTTCTTATCCAGCTTACTCTTGTTTTCCTTTGGAACATGAACATATGCATCGTAGCAAAATACCTTAAGATGTGTGAGAGAAGGTTCCTTACCATTCCATACCTCTTTTGGAGTCTTGTCACCCAACGTTGATGAGGGTGATCTGTTGACCAGATAACATGCAGTACCCACTACCTCTGCCCAGAATTCTTACCCTAACCCGACACCACTGAGCATGAACTTTTCTTTTTCCATCAACATCCTATTCATCCTTTCTACAACTTCATTCTGTTGAGGTGTATATGGAGTAGTCTTCTTATAGAATTCTTCAAATTCATTCCCGCAGAACTCTCCTCCATTATCTGTTCTCAACACCTTAATTCTTTTCTCTATTTGATTCTCAACAAGATCCTTAAACTCTTTAAACTTGTCAAAGACTTCATATTTCTTCTTGAGGAAATATATCCAAGTTTTCCTTGAGAAGTCATCTATAAATGAGACATAGTACATAGATTTTCCCAATGATGGGATCGACACAGGTCCAAAAACATCACCATGAACTAGTTGTAGTATTCCTTCTGCCCTCGTTGCACTAGAGGGGAATATTACCCGATTCTGCTTCCCATATAGACAATGTTCACATAAATAAAAATACAAAGAGTGGTTAGACATACCTTTAACCATACCTTTACCGTGTAGTAGTCGAAGACCCTTCTCTATGATATGCCCTAGTCTTTGATGCCACAACATAACCTTCTTCTCCAGAGACTATATGAGTTATTTCTTCTTCAACTCCAATATCAAGAATAATGGATCTATTACACCCATCACTAATAGTGCTTCCTAGTAGCTTATACAAAGTTCCAAACCAAACTCCCTTCATCAACACCACTGCTCTTCAAACCATCCTGCAAGTTCCCTTTTCAAAAATTGTTTTTACCCCCGCATCTTCCATTTTTCTTACTGAAATCAAATTTCTAGCCATACCTGGGATGTGTAGAACACCAGGCAGTTTTCTAATCCTTCCATCTATGAGTCTCAACTTGATCCTTCCTCTTCCTATAATTCTGGTTTTGGAATCATTGCCTAAGAAAACATTACCTCCATCATACTTTTCATATTCGCAAAACCACTCCCTGTGGGGAGTCATATGAAAGGATGCACCAGAGTCAATCAACCATGCCTAATGATCTGCATGTGTGATTGAAGAGGCCAAGTACACATCCCCTCCTTCTTCCTTGGAGGTCTTTTCTTCTATAGAAAAAGATTCTTTAGATCCCTTCTTTTTCTCAACTTTGGATCTACACTACTTCTTGTAGTGCCCTTATTTTCCACACCTACAACATACCCTTACAAACTTTCCAGAAGATTTAGATCTACCCTAAGACTTATATCTCCCACTTGAGAAATTAGATCTATTTCTTTCCTGGGAGCATCCTCTTGCAAATAATGCGTCTATGCTATGTCCTTCCATATTCTTTCGTCTCATCTCCTCCGACAACAAGGATGAGACCACTTCTTCAAACTTCAAAGAAGTTGTATTACTACCTATGGACACAACCAGACTATCCCACAAGTCTGGTAAAGAACACAATAAACTGATACATTTATCTTCATCTAAAATTTTAATCTCAACATATACTAACTGACTTACCACAGTATTAAAGGTGTTCAAATTCTATGCCACCGAGTCTCCATCTCTCATCCTCAAGTTATACAACTTCTTTCTCAGGAATAGTTTATTTACTAGGGACTTAGAGTGATACAACTTCCCCAACTTTTCCCATAAATCCTTGGTTGTAGCTTCCTCTGACACATTCAGTAATACTGAATTAGAGAGACATAGTCGAATTGTGCTCTTTGCCTTCTGATCCATCTTTTTCCAGTCATATGCAAAAGTTCCTGTAGGTGCAGTACCTGGATCTACTGCGATCCATTGATCTCTATCCACCAAAATATCTTCCATCTTGAGCTTCCACAGCTCAAAGATTTTCCCATTAAACTTCTCGATTTCCATCTTTGAATTTCTTGCCATTTCTTTTCACCTGAAAAACAATACCGTAGATCTCCCACTGTAACAAGGCTTATCACAGTCCCGAGCCAAACCATTGACCACAAAGGCGTCCCCCTGAAGCCAATAAAGCTATGATACCAAATGTAAATTCTAACCTTGTACAATGTCTATTGTAAATAGATATTCAAAAAAGAATAGAAAAGATACAATGGCAAATACAACATTACACATAGATTTTTCCCCTAGAAACCCAAACCGAGAAAACCAACATATATTATATTCATTCATTGTGTTACATTGTTTACAATACAATATACATATAGGAACTAGCATCATCCAAAACCCTAAACCAATGACCTGGATTAGTCCAAAACCCTAATTCCTTAACTGAAAATATAAAACAATCGACAAAAAACATGTGTCGAACCCCCCTGCGCGCCTGATGCATATGCTCAAACATTACTACTCGTGCAAAGAATATAACACATACCCAATAGTAGCTTGGAGGGAAGAGCTCGAGGAGCCCCCTTTTGTATCTATATTGAATTTTTCTGTGTGAGGGAGGTAGAAGCAAGATAGAGAGATAGGAGAGAGAGACGACACTCTATTGCAGTCCGAGATTTGTACACATTGTAATCATACATTTATGTTAATGAGAAAAGAGCATTTTTTCCTGCATAATATTCTGTGTGTTTATGTGTCTTTCATGAATGCTATGTGTGTGTTCATTTGTATGATGTAGATGTATGTTAGATTCCATCTGCAGGGATAGACAAAATTCGTTATCTGTGATTTTTGTTTGATTTCAGTCTGGGTTCTTTGTGGTTTCATGCAATGGGTTTCATGACAGAGTGATGAAGACTCTGTGAGATTGTGCCAGAGTGCACATCTAAGTTCTACAGAGTTTAGAAAAGAATGTGCTAGGAGGGTGCACCAGAGGAATCACGAAACCCAAGGGAGAAGCCTCAAGTTTACTGAACACCTTGGAGGTAATACTGTGCAGAGGAGGGCATAGGGGGAAGACACAAATAATGAGGCTTTTGTAGAGCTCTGCTAGGAGGGCATGGACTGAGTGCATGGAGTGCACCAAGGAACTCTATTTCAATTTCAGAGATAAGGGAAGTGTCGGAGGTAGACACTTACAGAGTTGTTGAATACTCTGTAGGCTCAGAAAGGCCTGCTTGAATAGAAGTCACTAGGAGGGTGCTTGTATCCTTTCAAGGAGAGAAAGGAGATAGAGTTGTTCAAAACTTTGGAGGAATACCTGTGCAAGGAATGCACTAGACCAACACTCATATGAAGTATTGATATATAGCCTCTTGGAGGTTAGTCAAGCTCAAGTAGTGTGCAAGGGAGAGAATTGTTTCAAGTTTGTAATCTTAGGAGGAATCGTTCCTTTGTGCACAAAGTTCCAATAGAAGGGAGTCGAAGGCTGAGACACTTCAAGATCCAAGCCACACACAAAGCTCAAGAGGGAAAGCAATTTTTTTGAGTGCAGGTGAGACCTAAGTAGCCGGGCTCACAGCAGAAGCAAAGGTCGAGGCCTTTGAAGCATCAAGATATTTCAAGTCTGGGAAGAATTGAAATATCGGGAGGAGGAGTGTATGCAGCCATAGGATCAGTTTCAGAGAGGAGATCTAAACCGTTAGATCTCACGTCTAGACACCCAAGGGAGCACACTAGAGAATAATAGATTTGAGCCATCAGATCTGAGCACTAGGACCAACAACCGTTGGATCTAGCTAAAGGTGCATGAGGTTTAACTCCTTTAGAGTGCACAGAAGAGAAAACTTTATGAAGTCCCGAAGTTTCAAAACCATCAAAACCTCCCATCGTCCAGGTAGATAGGTGGCAACAGATTTAGAAGCTCAGGAAATTGGGTATCAAAATATCAGAGGTGAGGAGTCTTTCGACTTTGCGAAACATGAAGTCCCGATACAAGAAGGAACAGATCAAACCGTTGGATCATGGGAGTGTGTGGACCATTAATCTAACATTAGGTTTTCATAGATCGGGAGAATGAAGGTGAACCACATCAGGGATTCCTGATACGCTAAATCCCGAGACACCTTTTGAGTTGGCACTTGGTTTTTCCATCGTCATGGTTAGAGGGGCCTAGCGAGAGGAGCTAGCATCGAGAGAAAATATATTTGATCAGAACATCAGGGATAAGGAGTTTGGGAAGAAAGGAGTGAGGAGCGATGTTGGCCCTTGACCAAGTTTTGGGAGATACTTGGTCATGCTTGACCATTTTTGAGACTTTGACAACCTGTCGAATATGGAGTGCTAGATGAAGCGGATATTGCGGAATCTCGGCCCACTTTTTGGTCCCTTTTTGGTTTTTGGGAATATGTAATGGGAAAGGGATGTCGACCAATGGGTTTACCCACACTTAGGCCCACTTTTTTAATGTATAAATAGATATCTAGGCATCTATCAGAAGATATAGGGATGTATGTGATGTAAGCTAAGTGATAATAGATTTTGTAAGTGCTCTATGCATGACTGTAAGAGGCTTGTAGAGCTAAGTGCAAGTCATTGTAAGGAATTGTGGAAGGCTTTGTGTTGTAACATAAGGAAGAAGGATTTAGCAAGCTGTGTAGATCTTCTGTCCTATGCGAAGAAGGTTTTTGGTGGCTCTATGCTGTAACCAATTGAAGATGCTAATAAAGAAGAAGAGTTGGTGGACGTAGCCCCAGGGTTGGGGTGAACCACATAAATATGTGTGTTATGCTTTGTGCTTCAACTTGATGTGTTTATCCTTTCTTTTGCTAAGTGATTTGATATATTTAGATATATCTACTTATTCTTTGTGCTTATAGAGGTTTGTGAATGTTATATTTGACATGTATGAAGATGATTAGTGTTGATCTACCGGATTTGATCTGTTTTACTGTTGTTAAGTACTGAAATACCTTAGATCTAAGTGAATGTTGCAATGCTTTGTGCTATCTGCGAAGTATAATAAGGGTTGAATATTGATGAATGATCTATGCTAAGTACTCTATAAGTGATATAATCACAGATCTGTGTCCCAGATAAGGTTGCAGACACTTGAGTCCCACAACCACCCCTGCCTCTACCTTGGGTGAGACTTCATCTGCTTCACAGGTGTTGCCGAAAGGGTCGGTAGTTAGGGATTTTTTGGTGCACTCTTGAGTGTTGAACCCTGGGTCTGCCCCTGTGCCAATAAATGGTTTTGTTGTTGGGACCTGAAACTGTGATTGTCGGGAACTGAGAAAGAAGAGGCTTGTGAAAAATAAATCTTTTTGCATAGATCTGTGCCCTAGCGCGCAGTACCCTACTCGGTTTATAAGCTCAGTGCTAAGAAAAGAAGTATGATCTGAAGAAAGAAGGTCGGATCTGTAGAGAAGAAGTAGGATCTCAAAGATTTGTTCTCCAAGGAAGGTAAAAGCAAGAAGTTCTTATTGAAAGAGGTAAGATCTGTAAACTTTGTGCTCTGTTAAAGGTAAGAATAGTCAAAGAAGTTTTATATATAAAAGATTTGTGCTCTATAAAAGTAAGATAGGTGGAATATTTTGTTTCTAGAGTATGGATCTGGGTATATCTGATAGATTTTATCCTAGTTTGAATGCTAGGGTGTTAATAGATGAAAGAAGGTTTGATATGAATAGATCCGATAAGAATAATGAAAGATATGTTATACCTATGCATAGAAAGAATGTTTGGACTAACAAATGCATGAAGGTTCCTAGAAAGAATGTGTTGCAGGTTAACTCCTATGATACTAGTGCACAGTATAAAGGGATCTGGGGACCATTTAAAAGAAAGAGAGGATTGACCCTCTATTACAGTTGCAGAAGACCAGGACATATTGCTAAGGAATGCCTCAGAAGAAGACCTAGTTGTCTTTATTGTAAGGATATGGACCATGAAGTGTTGGATTGCCCTAGAATGATTGCTAAGCTTGAAGGAATGGATCTGAACCAAGAAAACCCTAAGGCAGATCCAGAAAAGGCAGAACCCCAAAAAGAATCAGAGAAAATATTGATACAAATGAAGGAGACCCTGAATGACCACCGACATGTCAAATTATCAGAGATTTTCAAAGAAAAAGAATGCATTTAAGCAAGAATAGGGGACTTCGACATTGACTGTGTTCTTGATGAAGAGACACAAGTGAATATTATGCTAGAAATAACTTGGGAAGCTATAGGGAAGCCTTCTATGGTCCCTTCCTTAGGAGGAATAGGAATATTCAGAGGGAAGCTGGTAAGTTTATGTGGGAGGCTTGCTCAGATATCTACCACTGTCAATGGAACTTCAACAAAGGAAGATTTTGAGATTATCAAATGTATTGAAAACAACGCCCCATTTACCATGTTACTAGGGAAACCTTGGATTGAAAGAGATCAATCCAGATGAAAAGAAGAAGAAGAATCCTCAGAACAGAAAAAACAAGAGTTAAAAGATTTCATGACCAAAAAGATCGCTCAATTGATTAAAGAACGGAAAAATGGATCAAAGATATTTGACCCTAGAGACTCCGATGTCGAAGATGCAAGACCACTAAAATACCCTTAGAAGAATAAAGTACTTACTCTAGAGGCAGAAGAGATGTTAACACTGAAATATTCTCAACAACGCATAGTAACTATATCTAAAGAAGATAAGAATCATAATTAAAAGAAGAATACTGAGATGAAACTCACTGGAAAGAAGGCTAGGAATCTAAGTAGGAAGAGGGATAAGATTGAAAAATTACAGAAGGTTCCAGAGGGAGCCTCGCGGAAGGAAAATTTGTAGAATTTGAGCTTTGCCGAGATATCAGAACAACGACATAGGTCACTTCACCGTGGAGAAGCAATATAGCCATTGGGGATGATATATCCATTCAACTAATGCTCCGAACAAATGGAAAAACATTTATGGCTCGCCACCTGACTGATGGACCACACCAGAATAGACAGAACAAGAGTTAATGAAGCCTCATACCCATTGCAAGCAATCCGTTGCTAAGTTTCCTATTTATCTCGTCATGCCATGCACGAAGAAAACATTTTCCAAATCGAGAATTTGAGCTCAGAACCTTGGTTAATATTGTCCATTGATCATTACGTCCTTACTTTCCATCTTATTTCCATGTCTACATTACTTCATGAACCCGATATTATTAACCCCGAGCGCGTATGTCCGAGAAGCTTAGCACACTTGAAGAATCTATGAAGGAAGTACTCATTGATCTTAGGACCAAGAAAGTCATGTCAGAAAGAAGGATGTCTACAAGTGTGAAAGAATCCTCAACAGGAGGAGTCTAAGCTTCTCCATCGACTGCTCGCAGAGGAGGAACTTCCAAAATAACAAGAGAGACGAGAACAAAGAATAGAGGCGATCTCATGAATGCTAAGTCGATTCCAAGAATCTTACCTGTGTATATACCTCCTTTGAGGGCCGTAATGAACAAATATAGCATGCCTAGAGATTTTGACTATGCCTTGGTCATTGTGTACCTCCCGAAAGGGATACGCGTAGTTCACACAGACCAGGATAAGATAGAAATGCTAAAGTTTAGTGACTTCAACCTTGGAGACCGTAAATCTTACAATATGCTCGCCCCACATAAGTATCTGACCAAGACGAAAGGAAAGAATTCAAATATTATCCCCTAGGCTTGGACCCATAACCTCACGCAGTCTACCCTGCTTAATGTTATGAATATCCCACACTTTGGACGACATCAAGAAGTGAACGCATGTGTTAAGTTTTTGTTATCCTGATACCATGGATGATGCTTATGATTAAACTGACTTATCACAGTGGACTCGACCTTGATCCATCAGATCACCAGGCTGAGCATGCAAGGCCTTGAACCACATGATTTTTACCCTGGAAAGACCACAGACCGAACCTTAGCACAAAATATAAAAGATACTTATGGCGATGTCAAGAAGGGAATGCGTGGCTACAAGGTAGCCTCTATTCAGAACGACGCAGTACACCTCGCCTTCTAGCTGATTGTAGGAAAGTTAGTTCGTAAGAACTGACCAACTCAAGTCACCGGATCCATAGTAGACCTTGAAGAAAAGTGTGTGGAGGGCCTATAGATGAATTGGGTGCAGTACTTGGTAAACCAACTGGAGATCGATTGTAGAGAAGCCCAGGACCAAGGATATGAGTTCCATTTCAGTTGGCTCCTGATCTTGGTTTCTTTCATTGCATGGGAGATGTCAGAAGGTGTGACCTTCCTGGACATCGAGCCATTTGAAGCATTGGCCGCGAAGTTCAGTACCCTATGGTACTCAAATGATATGAATAAACAATGGAAGTCAAATGTCATTTTTCATTCATATTATAATCAGTTGAAAGTAACTATCCAGTCTACACTATGCATCACTCCAAACACCCTCTACAGGTTTTGGCCCCTGATGAAGTTCAACGCAGACAGACACTTTCTCTACATCACAACATGCACTAATGAGCACGAGAAGTAGTTACAGTCCTATTACATATTAATAGAATAATATCTGGAGGAGATCACAAAGGAATGGTCGACGAACCTCCTTGTTCTAGCTGACCCTGCAGACATATCTGATGTAGTTAGTCCAGAAACTGCACAGGATATACCCAGACCTATCATGTGATAGAAGATTAGCGAAGTGCAATACTTAAGTAGTGCGTCGGTGAAGACTGCTTCCATCATGCCAGAGCAAGAGGGTGATGGTGAAGAAGTAGAATAAGTCGAACAGAAGCACAGAGACGAGGAAGAGATTTTGAAGAAGAGGAAGGGTTCACCTCAAAAACCTTCTTCTCGGAAGAAGTCCAAAGATCTCGTGACTAAGCTACAAACCACACTGATGCTAGACAATTTCAATTTCATCATTTTAGCCCTGAACGATGTTGTGCTAGAGATATTAGAGACACAGGAGGAAAAGCAAGAGAATATGTATAATCGTATTGAGATAGATCTCCAAGGGGTGCAACAGGCACTACAATATAGCCGCGTAGTCTCCACTGCACCTCTGACAGTAGGAACACCAGAACCAAGGGATGAGCCAACTCAACTCCACCAAATTGATGATACATTCAAAGCTTTCCTTCAATGGGCTCAAGAAGAAACAACACAATTAACTCAAGCTTTAACACAGGTACATAGAGTTCTTATGGAGCAGCGCAGCACGTCAGAATGAGAAAAGATTGTTCTCCAAGCAAAATGAGATGCAGATAAAGCAAAGCTACAACAAAGAAAGGAACACTTTCTCGCAGAGAAACTCAAGATAAAGGAACTGGTCAATAGAGAAATTCTCTCTGTGACCGTTGTCCAAGTATAGATAGAAGAATGGGTTCCATAGCAGGTGGCATAACTGGAAGGAGTGATTCAAAATCTCTAGTAGTGCACTGCAGATCTCGAGCTTCGCATAGTACCTGAGACCCCACAGGAGATCAAAGACTAAAGAGAAATAACTGCCCGCAGCGAGTTGACAAACTGAAAGATCTTTCCTTGGAGTGCAAGAAGTTGAGTAGCAGCAGTGCCTAGACATATGAGAACCTCATCGAAAACCTAGAGTTATATAAACTAGAGTCATAGCTATAGGAGGAAAAGTATGAAGCTGAAAATCTATAGACGCAGTTGAAGGCCCTGTCACTCGTAGAAAGAATGAAGAGATCTCATGAACAATGCATGGCCCAACAATAGATCCATACGATCTAGAGAAAAGTGTTGGAAGTGACTCATTGACTTCAACCGGTGCAATACAAGGCATGTCAGCTATTCACAGAGGTTGAAAACTGAGGAGAAGAGCTAGAACAGGTTGTGACTGTAGCAGAACAACGCCTAGAGGGACCTGGCAATGACGCACTCATCCAGGATTTTTCTGAGCAAGACGTCGTAGCACAACAACAGGTCGAAGCAACTTGAGCCAGCTCAAGGAATTCGAGGAAGAATTAATCAGACCAGAGTGACTCGGGACAAGTCACAGGTGAGTGTTGGGGGCCTGTTGGCCCTTGACCAAGTTTTGGGAGATACTTGGTCATGTTTGACCATTTTTGGGACTTTGATAGCCTGACAAATATGGAGCACTAGATGAAGGGGAGATTGCGGAATCTCGGCCCACTTTTGGGTCCCTTTTGGGTTTTTGGGAATATGTAATGGGAAAGGGATGTTGGCCCACTTTTGTAATGTATAAATAGATATCTAGGAATCTATCGGAAGATATAGGGATGTATGTGATATAAGCTAAGTGCTAATAGATTTGTAAGTTCCCTATGCATGACTGTAAGAGGCTCGCAGAGCTAAGTGCAATTCGTTGTAAGGAGTTGTGTAAGGCTTTGTGCTGTAACGTAAGGAAGAAGGATCTAGGGAGCTGTGCAGATATTCTGTCCTATGCGAAGAAGGTTTTTGGTGGCTCTGTGTTGTAACCAATTGAAGATGATAATAAAGAAGAAGAGTTGGTGGATGTAGCCCCAGGGTGGGGGTGAAACATGTAAATCTGTGTGTTATGCTTTGTGCTTCGACTTGATGTGTTTATCCTTTCTTTTTCCAAGTTCTTTGATATATTTAGATATATATACTTATTCTTTGAGCTTATAGAGGTGTGTGAATGTTAGATCTAAGATGTATGAAGATGCTTAGTGCTGATATATCGGATCTGATATGTTTCACTGTTGCTAAGTGCTGAAATACCTTAGATATAAGTGAATGTTGCGATGTTATGTGTTATCTGGGAAGTATAATAAGGGTTGAATATTGACGAATGATCTATGCTAAGTACTCTATAATCGATATAATCATAGATCTATGTCCCAACTAAGGTTGCAGACACTTGAGTTCTGCAACCACCCCTGCCTCTACCTCGGGTGAGACTTCATCTGCTTCACATGTGTTGCTGAAAGGGTCGGTAGTTAGGTCTTTGTTGGTGAACTCTTGAGTGTTGAACCCTGGGTTTGCCCCTATGTCAACAAGCAACTTGCATGCGGAAATCCCAAAGTCATGAAATGTGACACGTCGTTTAGGTTAATCTTGTGGTCATGGGAATGGTCACATGAGTGGAGGGAGATAACGGTCGTTAAGCCCTTTTCAGAGTTTCGGGAGTCAGGGAGTCAGGGGTGGCTGATATGTCAAAGTCTCAACATGCAAAGTCCCAAAACACTTTTTGTGTAGGCGCGCGGTCACAGCTCGTGGTCGCATGAGAGAAGGAGCGTGTGCCTGGTGCTTAGTAATGCAGGCAGAGTTTCATAACATGACATGTGGTTATAAGTGTCAAAGGTTCCATCAGGGAATCAAAGAGCCATTTTGGCTCAAAGGAATTTGAACGATCCTTGACCGGGAGGTCAACAGACCCTGCCAAGGCAGAGGTAGTTAGAGGGGTCTACATTAGGTGGTATCAAATCTTAATATTTGGTTTGCAGATCATAGGAAAAGGAGAGACGGTGAATGGAGATAGTCTGATACCATCAAGTGGTATAAGAGCTTAATATTTTTTCTACAGATTGTAGGCAAAGGAGAGACAATGAATGGAGATAGTCTGATACCATCAAGTGGTATCAAAGCTTAATATTTTGTCTGCAGATTGTAGGAAATGGAGAGACGATGAATGAAGATAGTCTGATACCATCAAGTGGTATCAGGGCTTAATATTTTGTCTTCATATCATAGGAAAAGGAGATACGGTGAATGGAGATAGTCTGATACCATCAAGTGGTATCAAATCTCACTTTATGTCTATAGATTTCAGGCAGAGGGAGGCAACGTAAATAAGGGGACAGTTCGATACCTTCAGTGGTATAAGGAGCTAAATTTATTGGTCAGAGGATAGGGTGTTGATGCTCTGTGCATGGAGATATTTTTACATGAAGGCAACAAACATTTTCCATCCAGGTGGGCTGAAACCAGAGAGGAAAAAGATGGCTACTGAAGGCCATGAGCGTGGTCCAAGAGAAGACCTCCAGCAAAAAATCAAGGCCGAGATAGACAAAGAGATCAACGAGATAAGAGCACAGATGGAGAAGCTTGCATTTAAAATGTAGTAGGATGAAAAAACACATTGGGTATATGAGTGGCCCATGAAGAAGAAGGTGAAGTGGCCTGATCAGAAATTTTTGGCCAGAGTACAACAAAGACTGTTGAGAGTGTGGTTGAGGTATGTTGAAAGCCTCAGAGGTGAATAGGAAGTGGTTCATATCTGTAAGCCAGAAACGAGGAAGAGTCTCAGTGATGATGAGTAGAGGATATCATAGAGGGTCTCATAAATTTCCAGGTGAGCAATGATATGGGGTCATCGGAGGATATCATGAACTCAGAGGTGAGTTTAGATCAACAAGGAGTGTTGATAGATGAAGGTTCATGTGGATTTGTAAACCATGTGAATGAATATGATGAGAAGTTAAAAACTTCCACCATTCAAGAGGAGGGTCAAAAATATGTTCTGATCATTGGAGGAATGGAAGTATTCCTACCAAGCAGCCCAGTTGAGGCCACAACACATGTTACTGATGCAACAAAAGGAGAAGAACAACCAATAGAGACTGTCAAGGAGAAATAATAAATGGAGAAAATGCTGATATCTTCTCCAGTAGAAGAAGATCATGTAGATAAGGTGCTCACTCCATGGGAGAAGGAGTTGGAGATGCTTGAGGATTAGCTGAACAATCTAGAGCCAATAGATGAATGCCATGAGTAGATAGTCATGCAGATTTTGGAAGAAGGGCATTCAACAAAATTGCTCAGAAATTTCATCCATGAAGTTGAACAAGAGATGACTGCAGCACTAAGGCCAGCAACAGAAAAAAAATCAAAATTCCAGTCCAGAGAGCAGCAGGAGGAAGATGGAGATGAACCAGTAGGAAAAAAGGCAGAAGCTAGTCTGTCAAAGGAAGTGAAAGAGCAACAATTCAATCAAGAAGAGACTATAGAACTTGATTCTGCAGCAGAGTGGCGACTTAGTGCCACAAGGGAAGACAAATACTGCAGGGGGGATCGAGTTGATCTACCCATTGACAAGGAGGAAGTGGAGCCAATAATATTGCCTAAGAAAATCCAGCAATTAGAGCAACTGGAGGAAGTGATAGAAGAAATCAGCGAGCTGATGTGGAGGTCAGCGCAAGAATCTATCAGCAAGGAGCTGAGCAGAAGAGATCCTACCATAGTAGCAGGAAATATGCAACAACAATAAAGAAGTGGGGAAGATGGACAACTCCAAAGAACAGTCTTGATGCAGACCCCTCTAAATACCTCTACCTCAACATGTCCATTGACCTCTCGGTCAAGGATTGTTCAAATTTCTTTGAGCCAAAATGGCTCTTTGATTCCTTGTTGGAACCTTCAACACTTATAACCACATGTCCCGTTATGAAACTCTGCCTGCGCGACTAAGCACAAAGTGCAAGCTCCTTATGTCACATGACCACGAGCTATGAATGCGCACCTACACAAAACGTGTTTTGGGACTTCACATGTAGATACTTTGAGGTATGAGCCACCCATGACTCCCCGACTCCCAAAACTATGAAAAGGGATTAACGACCGTTAGCTCCCTCTTCTCATGTGACCATTCCCATGACCATAGGCTTAACCTAAATGACGCGTCGCATTTCGTGACTTTGTGATTTTTGCATGTAAGTCACTCCTGACTCCTTTCTTCCCAAACTCCCGATCCCAATATTCCGATCAAAGATATTTTCTCTCGGCGCTAGCTCCTCTCGCTAGGCCCCTCTAACCATGACGATGGAAAAACCAAGTGCCAACTCAAAAGGTGTCTCAGGATTTCACATATTGGGAATCCTCAATGTGGTTCACCTCTGTTCTGCCGATATCTGAAACCCCGACGCTAGATCAACGGTCCACATGCTTCGACAACCCAGTGGTTTGATCCATTGATTCTTGTATCGGGACTTCACGTTTCATGAAGTCGAAAGAATCCTTACCTTTGATCTTCCGATATCTAATTTCCTAAGATTCCGTATCTTCTGCCACTTGTCTTCCTGGACGATGGATGGTTTTGATGGTTTCATAACTTTAGGACTTCACAAAGTCCTCTCTCCTATGCACTCTCAGGGAGTTAAACTTTATGCACCTTCAGTTGGATCCAACGACTGTTGGTCCTAGCGCTCAGATCTGATGACTCCAATTTTTTCTTCTCCAGTGCACTCCCTTGGGTGTCTAGACATGAGCTCTAATGGTCCATATATCCTCTCTACAATTGATCCTATGGATACGTACGTTCGTCCTCCTAAGCTTTCAATTCCTCCCATACTTGAAAGATCTCGATGCTTCAAAGGCCTCGACCTTTTCTTTGTCTGCAAGCCCGTCTACTTGGGTCTGACTTGTGCTCAAAAAAATGATTTCCCTCTGATCTTTGTTTGTGGCTTAGACCTTGAACTATCTCGGCCTTCTATTCCCTTATGTTGGAACTCTATGCACAAAGGCATTATTCCTCCTGAGCTTACGAACTTGAAACAGTTCACTCCCTTGCACACTACTTGTGCTTGACTAACCTCCAATCGATTGTCTATCAACACTTCATATAAGTGTTGGTCTGGTGCATTCCTTGCACAGGTCTTCCTCCAGAGTGTTCAACAACTCTGTCTCCTTTATCTCCTTGAAAGGATATAAGCACCCTCCTGGTGACTTTTTCTCAAGCATGCCTTGTCGAGCCTACAAAGTATTCAACAACTTTGTAAGTGTCTACCTCCAACACTCCCTTATCTCTAAACTCGAAATAGAGTTCCTTGGTCCACTCCTTGCACTTTCTCCATGCCCTCCTAGAAGAGCTCTACAAAACCCTCAGTAGTTTTATT
Source organism: Picea glauca (assembly GCA_000966675.3). Classification (NCBI taxonomy): domain Eukaryota; kingdom Viridiplantae; phylum Streptophyta; class Pinopsida; order Pinales; family Pinaceae; genus Picea; species Picea glauca. The sequence continues at coordinate 62,539 of JZKD02S2168855.1, read as the reverse complement.
CCCTCTGTTCCCTCCTCTGCACAGTCTTACCTCCAAGGTGTTCAGTAACTTTGAGGCTTCTCCCTTGGGTTTTGTGATTTCTCTGGTGCACCCTCCTGGCACGTTCTTGTCTAAACTCCACAGAACTCAGATGTGCACTCTCACACAAACTCATAGAGTCTTAAACACTCTGTCATGCAACCCCTTGCATGAAGCCACAAAGAACCCAGACTGAAATCAAACAAAACTCACAGACAACGAATTGTGTCTATCCCTGCAGATGTAATCTAACATACATCTACATCATACAAATGAAAACACACATAAAATTCATGAAATACACATAAACACACAGAATCATATGCAAGAAAAACTGCTCTTTTCTCATTAACATAATGTCTGATTACAATGTGTACAAAGCTCAAACTGCAAAAAAGTCTCATCTCTCTCTCTTATCTCTCTATATTGCTTCTGCCTCCCTCACACAGAACCCTTCAATATAGATATAAAATATCTTTTTACAAAATGGGGCTCCTCGAGATCTTCCCTCCAAGCTACCTGCCCTCATTAATTACAATGAATTATATTTAATGGTTGTCTAGTCCAAATCGGATCTAGATCTACAGCCTGTCAACCATTAAAGGTGACCTCATCTTGTACCTACTCAAAAGCATTAACTCGACTCTACCAAGCCTTACAAACATTTAATTACAAATTGAATTTCTAAAATGAGGGAAAAATGAGAGCGTTGTCGTATCTCCCCTCTTGAATGCGCGCTAAATGTGATGTCTAGCTAGCACATTACTGACCTGAAGCGATGATCCTGCATCACCTTTCCAGGTAACCATGCATCACTGTCAGTTGAGTACTCTGAGATCTGTTGAATTCATGGGCATGGGTCAAGGCAGTGCCCTATTATTCAAAATTATTCAACAATACCGAATATTGTACATTGTGAGTTATGCACATCTACCACGCATGTTATGAATCAGTGTATAGAACTGGATGCACTCGCCGATAGGATGGATCGAACATCTTTCAGGGTGAATTAAATCCCTCAAGGACAAAGAAGAGATCGAGCAGGTGGAGCTGGAGGAGACTTTAGACAAGGAAGAACTGGGGGAAGAGGACCAAGTAAATGCTACAATTGTGATGAGCAAGGTCACATGGCTAGGGATTTTCCTCATCCGAGGCATCCATGGTGCTCTCACTGCAGAACCAATGGGCACCCAACTGAAGACTGCCAAAAGCTAATTGTGAAATGGGAAGATCATGTACATCAATGAGGAGATAATATTATAATCTCAGAGATAAATAGGGTCATCAAAGGACAACTACCCAACATTAATATCATTACTCGAGGAGGAGAAAAGAATGGTGCAAATGATAATAATCTACCTAAGATCTAGAAAGTAACGCCTAAGGAGGACAGGTATGACCCTCTGAAACATAATCTATTATTTAAAAATGCAATAGAAGTATTCCAGAGTGTCCTTGGACCTGATATGGAATAAAATCCCCCTCAGCCTATCATTTATACTAAGATTGTGCAGTTCCCTGCTTCAATCCTACACCCCTACACCCCATAATCCCAATAAGACAACCTGAGCAGTCACAAAATGTAGTTGACCTTTGGTTTCAGTTATTTTATGATATTCTTGGGAATGACCAGCTGACAGAAAAGTTGTGCAATGCCCTTTACCTAGTCCTAGGATCTGAAGAATCTCCAGAAGCTAGAATAATGACTAATCTTCCTAAGAAGAATACTCAAGACTAGGAAAGAGTTTAGACTAGAAGCCCAACTAGATGAGTTTGAGATTTAGGATGTTATGTTAGATCTAGGATTTGATGTTAACATACTGCCTAAAAAGACTTGGGAAGATTTAGGAAAACCCCAATTGACATATTCCCCAATCCAATTGAGAATGGATAATCAATATTGTATTTTCCCAATAGGAATATTGGAGAATGTGGAGATAGATTTTGCAGGAGTGAAGGTTGTAACTGATTTTGAGGTGATCAAAATCATGGGGGATAAGGACTCTTTTCTTGCACTACTTGGTATTGATTGGGCCTATGATAACTATGTTTTCATTGAACTAAAGAGGGATACTATGACATTTGAAGCAGACAAAATAAAATTATTTCAGCCCTTGGATCCGTATGTAGGCCCTCGATATATGGAGCCAACAGATAACAATATGGAAGGAGAATATTTAGATCAGTTGTACGCTATAACAACAGGAATGAGGGAAGACTACATAAATCCTACTGCTGATGGATCAGTAAGTTGGAGTAGCATACAATTGGTGAACAAAGATTCAGAACTAGCATTTGACAGTTGGTGTAAAGTTTCATATGAAATATTTTCAAGAATATGTGCAACTATCAGAGCATCTAGATGGGTTGGAACCGAGGTCAGGGAACATTCGATATACGATGGTACCTCAGAACTTTACATTTGTTTGGTTAGCATGGAAGAAAATATAGTGGAGGATCGAAGGATTTTAGTTATGGACTTATCCCTCCAGGACACCCCTACTAGATGGTGGGATAGTCACAAAGCCTTGATTAAGAACTAGGAGGATGTGAAGCAAGCCCTCCGATATAGATTTCAAGATAAGGCAAAGCTAGAATCAGAGATGCAGATGGATTTCCAAGTTGCGCAACTTTTCAATGGAAAGTCTAATCCTAAAACACATATTAAACAATGCATGGGATAGTGGCAAGTTGCATAAATACCATCTCGCTTGTGGCCCACAGAGATGATTTTAGGGGCTAAATTTTGCTCATGGGCTAATTTTCCATGTTTTTTCCAAAAACAAGATTTGCTATTTTAAAAATGATTCGCCCAAATTCTATAGGATACAATTATTTTACCTTAAAAATCGCAAAACTTTTATAAAAACTATATAAAATCCTTAGAAATTTGAATGTTTTTACAAAACTATCACCAAACATTTATAGTTGGCATATGAAGGATTAGTAAGATTCACCAAGGTTTCTACATTTTAAAATAAATGTCCATCCTTAAAATCATCCCTACTTGTGGGTTCAAGTATTTCCCCATTCGCTAGGTTTTATTCTGAAATCCTGGTACATCCATGAAGAGACCCGAAGGTAGGCCAAAACCTGGAAAACGTTAGCAGACCAATTTTGCAAGGACTTCTCTTTTACAAGTAAGTACCCTGAGCTTAAGATAGTCCTGCAAAGAATTAAAAAAATCACTTTTTACCGATGTTTGTGAATGGAAATCAGACCTAGTGGTATGTGCTAATCATAGTTAAGGGCTTCACCTTCGCCTAGACATGAACAAGACACCTATAGAATGCTATAAGATCGAGAAGGATTTGGAAAACCCATATGATTTAGAAGAACTAAGAAACTTAGCCATTAAGGAGATATAAGGAAGGAGAGAAATCCAGAACACCATACCCAATCAGAATGATAGTTCTTATAATCATCCATTGAAGTTGTGAAAAGTCAACATAGGAACTACCGAGCAACCCAAGATAGTTGTGGTAGCAAATTACTGGGATGAGAAAACTAGCCAATAAATACATAGCATGTTACAGGAATATGAGGACTTATTCCCAAAGACATTCTCAGAACTAAAAGGGATAAAAGGGGCTATGGGAGAGATGAAAATTGAACTAAAACTGAGATCAAAACCTGTAAGGCATATACCATATCGTCTTAACCCCAGGGTGAAAGAGAAGGTTAGGAGGGAAATAGACAAGATGCTTTAGGTTAGACTTATTTTTCCAGTTGAAGAATTAGAGTGGGTTAGCCCCATAGTCATCTAGAGAAATAAAGGTACAAAGGACATTAGGGTATATGTAGACTATAGAAGCCTTAACTCTGGCTGTGTGCATGACTACTTTCCCACACCTTTTACTAATGAGGTGCTAGAACAGGTTGCGGGGAACGAATCTTACTCATTTACAGATGGATTTTTTTGGTATCACTAAGTGAGAATTGTCGAAGAAGACAAAAGGAAGACCCAATTCATAACATAATGGGGGTCATTTGCATACACTGTGATTCCCTTTGGTCTAAATAATGCCCCTGTATGTTTTTCCCAGATTGTAATAGGAGCCTTCCGAGAATTTATTCACAAATTTAGAGAATTTTATATGGACGATTGGAAGGTGTACAGTTAGATCAAAGAACATGTAGCAATACTATGGCTGATGTTTGATAGGTGTAGGGAATTACATATATCTTTGAACCTCATAAAGTGTATCTTCTGTGCGCCACATGGAAATCTATTAGGCCACATAATATGTCAAGAAGGAGTGCTGGTAGACCCAACCAAAGTTGTGGTCATTGTGAACATTTCGCCGCCTATGAGCGCTAAACAATTGTGCTCCACGCTGGGGCACATAGGGTACTATCGCAAGTTTATCAAAAGGTATGCGAATATTACTGCACCCCTATAAAATCTATTAAAGAAGTCGAAAGTGTTCCAGTGGACACTAGAGTGTGATAAAGAGTTCAAAATCCTGAAGGAAAATCTTAGCACAACACCTATTTTGATATTTCTGAAATGGGAAAAAAAATTTCATGTGCACATGGACACATCAGGTATTGCCTTGGGAGCCATCTTAGCGCAACCAGGAGATGGAACCATGGATCATCCCATCTACTTTTCCAGCAAAAAGCTGTCGCAAGTTGAACGCAAGTATACAACCAAAGAAAGGGAGGGTTTGGCTATGATTTATGCTCTACAAAAGTTTATACATTACTTGTTAGGCTTTGATTTTAATTTTTTTACTAATCATTCTGTGTTAAAATATCTAGTTAAAAAGCCTATCTTGGAAGAAATAATTTGTAGATGGTTGTTACTATTTCAGGAATTTTCATTTGAGTTGGTCATCAAACTTGGAAGATGCAACGTGGGACCTGATCACCTATCCAGATTAGAGTCAGGAAAAAGTGGTGGAGAAATTGATGATCGACTCCCAAATGCAAAGTTGTTTCGAGTTGAGGCCGTATCAAAATACTTGGAAGACATAGCAGTTTTCATGAGTATAGGGGCCTACCCATAAACGTACTCGCAACTCAAAAATGATATATGGTGGTTCAAGCAACGGACTATCAATTGATTGTAGAATAATTTTATAAGTTGGGCCTAGATAGTATCCTCAGGAGGTGTGTCTTAGACCATGAAAAACAATACATACTATGAGAGTGCCACAATGGAGTTGCGGGAGGCCATGTTGGAGGAAAGGCCACTGCGCAGAAATTGTTGGTTGTGGACCCTGATTATCTTCCTGATTCAGAGGTCCTTTCTTTTAGCCATGTTTATACCCCATGAAGTATTTACACCCCAGAAGTATGTACACTCTTCCACGCGGGGGAGTGCAGAGGGGGGGTACCCCCTCTACGGGGTCCGGGGGGGCTATCCCCCCCGGCTAGGGGGTTTGGGGGCAAGCGAGCCCCCGAAGCAAAAATTGCATTATAAAAGTATATTGTAATTTCATTGTAAATCTGGACCATTGATTATAAGGTCACAGATCTAACGGTAGAGATTATGTTAGGGTTTTTTTCCCTAGAAGGAAACCCTCTTTTATGAGGGAAATGTATTACGGCTATGGTTGATGGTAAATATTATATTCTGAGAGAGGAGACTATGAGAGAAATAAGAGGAAGTTACAATGGGTTTTGCTGTAGGTTGTATCCCTTCATTTGCTGGATAATAATAAAGGCAGGACCTGGCAATTTCTCTGGTGGACGTAGCCCACACTGGGTGAACCACGTAAATCTGTGTCTCTCTTGTATTGTGTGTCTTCTGTGTTTTGTTTCTGCATTTGTTTTATTTTA
>JZKD02S2168855.1:12051-28297 GCA_000966675.3 Picea glauca | reverse complement strand
GGTGTTGTATCTGCATGTGCATTTTCCTTCATGTCCAAATACCTTCATCAATCTTGCGGTCCAAAACCCATGACTAGGGTTGACATCAATGACAACAACCAATCTTCCAACAACACACCAGACACAAGAGGTATATGAAAAGATCCAAGATGAGAATAAACTGGAAAGGGTCCAGGAGAAGCTTGCAAAATCCTGGCCAATTATTCAAAGGGCAGCACCACAACTGCCTGAATCCAGTGCAACATGCGAGCCTGTGCAAAAGATCGAGCTACTCCAGGTAGCATGGTCAAAGCTATCCATTTTCACAGATAACCTGGAAGCGCAGTTGCAGGAGAGTAGGCGTGAAACATAGTAGCAAACTCAGAAGTTTCAAGAGCAAATGGAAAGCGTTGTGGTTGAAGGGATCAAGGCCAAAAATACACCTTCACTTTGGCCAAAAATACACCTTCGATCTCGACGAAAATACATCTTCACTGCCTGTCTCAGGTTTCACCAGCTATTTCTCCTTAAGATTTGCTAATTAGCTGATGAAATATCTTCTTTTCAACAACTAATTGGTTATAATTTCGCCTTCTAAGTTGGTGAAAGTTTTGTTTTATCTTTGAGAAGAAAATTATGCAGAGTAGCAATGGTCCTACATAGAGTGTTAGATTCTTCAGCAACTGCATAAGATGATTACCATTTATAGGCCATTAGCTCAATAAGAGAAACAAATTCAGCAAAGATCATGCCATGATGATAATTATCAACAATGTCACCTTCAAAACTTGGATATTCAAATTTTCAATCTGCGATGAGGTTAGATCTGGCTATGATGCCATTGATCACCATGACTTTGGAAAACAACACAATCTTCTTTTTCCTTTGACATCTGCAACAATGTAGATCTTCGTAATCCAATTTTTGAAAGGATAAATAAATATCATCACTTTTGATCACGATGATTGTGAAATGCCCTTTGAATAGTATGAATTCCCTGAAGATCTACCTGATTCATACCATACTCATTGCATATGCCTTTCCAGATCTGCTAGAGCCTGATCTCTTTGGTAGTTCAACACCATTATTTCACACCATTTTTTTCTCTATGATATCAATCATTTGTCGAAATATGCAGAGAATTATTCTGTCGACAAAATCTCTACCTATATCGCAGCAAGCATGAGCCAGATGAATAGATCTGTGCAAATTCAATGACGCATGCAATTTGCTTGTCTCAAATTAAATTGTAAAGATCTTGTCCCCTCAATGATAGATTGGCATCTGGATAATCATACCCATCGAATCACCATCATGAGGCATTTATTGTATTATGTCCATTACTCCCTCAGGTGCTACTGAATGTTGGGAAACAATAAATTCCCAATATGCTAATTGAGCCGTAGATTATAAAGCCTCGACCCTTTGTCATGAAGATTCGTAGTTGAAATCAAAGAAAAATGAGTCCGGCCAGAAATGACTTCACCAAGATGCACAACAGGAATCATCAAACTCAGTTATAGTATCATTGTTGTACCACAAATGAAGAAAATACCCAAGGTAATGCCCAGAACTGAAAGGAGCACTAATTGTTTTGGCTTTGCATCTTGTGGATAACCAAGAAAACAAGGGTTTAAAACCTCTGTAAAATCATGTGGCATCTGCAATCTCTAATGCGTGGTTCATTTTTTATTGTGGCCCTTCTTCCATGTGGCCCAATGCCTTCAACCTGCCAAATGTTTCAAATACCCCGCTATCCTCATCATAAACAAAATCATCCTTCTGTCATCTAGAAACCCTAATGAAAACACTGCTATCGATTTGCTGAATATTCAAGGGTAGTCTTCACATGTGACAACACTCTCAGTACATGGGTTTGACTACTGGATAAATCATTCGATGAGAGAGTAGAACTCGACACTTGCGATTGGCTTGGATGTGTCGATATGTAGTTGAGTTGAAGTTTGACTCGTGGCTTCTGCTTGAGATTTGAGACTATAGGTGAATCCATGGCTTGGACCTGTGCATTGTGTGGTATGACTTGTTGCTGACTCATGGCCTTGGTCATATAAATTAACATGTGGTTTCTGATTGACATGTGCACATGAAGTCTTGGCTAGTGAACATGTAACTTGAAATTTGACGAGTGATGTGGCTAGATTGATAGCTAGGAGCACTAATCTTTATGTTTATATTGTGATTTAACATTTAGAGCTTGGAATCTAATGTGACCTCAAACTTAGACTTTAGTCCATGCACTAGATTTAATAGTAGGATTGGACTTAGGATAGTATATAACATAACCTAGGGTTAAGTCACTTAAATGACACATCACTTTTGCTTTAGGGAAATTTATCAAGGTATAAAAGACATAAAAGCAATGGAATGACATTTTGTTATTTGTATCTTGTATTGCAGGTCTAGAGGAATAAAAACAAAGGATTTTTTAGCAAAGTAATCAGGCAGGAGCTTGATGAACACTATGGAGGTTAAGATATTAGCAAAGAAACTGAAAAAAAAAATGATAAATCATTTGAAGATTGATAGAAATACTCATCAAAATACCAGTGCATTTTTTATCGCTAACAACTAGCCCCAACTGGGATGGAGACCTCCCTGCGAGGTTTCCAAGAACCTAGTAGTTTCAGTCGCATTAATTGTTGGGCTATGGAGTCATCTGACCTGTGCAACTGTTCCTCTGCAAACCTGTAACTTGCATGAAGCCTCCTGCTTATTCATGAAATCAACAATTGAAAAAGATCTAACTGCTCGTATGGCGAGCTTATTCCTCTACCTACTCCTCCACTAACCAACTCTACTGCCTCTTATCAAGTGAAGTGATGCTTCCAATGAATCCATATAAGGAATTGTTTTACTGACATCATGCTAGATCTTGACTCAAAAAAAAATGGAAGCCATATCATGCAGAAAAGAGGTTTGAACAGATGATAAAGACAATCTTCTTCTGACATAAATATTTTAACATCGATGTTTCTCATAGACTCCAAATAGTCAGCAAAAGGGTCATCAAATTCACAAAGCAATACCTCTTTGGATTGTTGATCCAACTGTAATTTGAAATGATGTTGAAGGCCGCCTTTACTAATCTCACTGTTGAATGCAGGCTGCTCGAGATCTATTGGAGAAACATATAAGATGGACTGTTGATATGGAATTTTTAGCTCCTCACCTTCTTCTTCATATCTCCTGCAAACTTCCAGTCATTGCAAATCTTGAAACTGTAGGCTACCCTTATCATTTACTGCAGATATGAAACTGTTACTTGTTGATCTATCAATTCTTCTTGCTGATGTATATATTTGCTCTTTGACCTCAAAACCTTCAAAAGAGATATGTTGATTTTCATGAATATCTAAAGCAGTATATACATCTGTTATAATGTCAGATGTTTCTATGTTATCACAATCATTCAATACCTTTTGATCTTGGTGACAACCATCTTTAATACACGCGTTCAGTACAATGTCAAAAGCATCATCATGGTTGTCAAAATGTGGATCAACAAACTCTTGATCATAATTAGAGATGTCTTCTGCTAACATGGAATGGTTGATTACAACATGATGTCGTTCCTTTATGGGCAAAGAAAAAGGCTCGTCGAAATCAGATTCATAAATGTCATATATGGGTTGGTTGTTGCTTGAATCAACATCCATTGAAGTAAGGGTCTGCTCTATTGCATCTGCATACTTATCAACAATAGATGAGCAGAAAACTCCCGAATCTTGCAAAGAAAGACAAACAGTCTTCAAATCCTTCTCCCCAATCACAGGTGAAAACATATTGTAGGCAACCTCTTGAAACAGTGTAGAAAAAACTCCTTCTCTAACTGTTTCTTCATGTAAATCAAAGGCAATAGGTGTAATAGAGATAATGTATGATGCATTTATAGCTATGCAATTCTTATTTGTATCATGAAGATCTTCCTTAACAACATAATTTTAATCTTGACAAACAGAAGAAAAGACTACTTCCTGCTGAACATGCTTATCAAATTCATCACATCAATCTTCAAAGAGACCTTTAGTTGAAAATTCATCTTTACAAAACAAATGGAAAGCATAATGAAAACTCACCAATGAGTGAATGCTTGAAGATGGAAGAGACCTGCACCAATCAAGGGCTATCCCCTCTAATGAATACTTGAAAAGTTTAATCTTAACATCTTCATGTATGATCTGGAGCTAATGAATAAACTCATGAAAATCCAACAAATGTTCTGTTGGTACTTCCCATTCTTCTCCTCGAAATCTGGGAATTCTATGTTCCCATTCATCTCTACTAGGTACTGGATGAGGGTAACCATAAATACTTGAGAAATTGCAGAATGCATACCTCTTTGCTAAGATCTGGTTCATTTATATACAAGTGGAGTCGCCAACAGATCCGTCCTTCATGGAGTCACCAGATAGATGATTACAACCAATGTAATGTCTAATCCTTGTCTATCATCAAGGAGTATATCTAATTTCGTCTCCTAGGAAAGCCAAGCTTCAACCTCCTCTCCTCGACAACGACGCCAATTTGTTATCACTCCAAGAAACTCTTTGGGGTTGTAGACCAAAGATTCTTAATAACTCAAGAATATGGTAAATTTGGTATACTTGGAACAATGGGATAACTCAATGACTAATGAAAAGGATATCTTATCATGCATTCGAATAAGATAGTGGTTTTAGAAATCAATAATCAGATAAAGTAATTGGAACAGGGTATGAAGAATACCAGTCTAGATAACCAAATACAACAATGTGCAGGGTCATACAAGATAGCAAGAAATCTTTTAATTCAAGTTCATGAGCTTAATAAGAAGATAATAGTTCTAAGAAGTTGATCTAAATTGAAGTAAAGCATAGAATAATGAAGTACATGAACAAATCTGACATTGAAAGCAAAAGAAGACTGTGATTCTATTATCAAGATAAGAGTCTAGTACAGTAGAAAAAGGTATCCAAGATTGAAACCTTAGTTCATCTCATGTCTTTAGCTTTATAGCTTTGCAATAAAAGTTTAGATCCTAGAATAATGGATCAGATATGCTAAAGATAGAAAGTCAAAACAATTTACAAAAAGAGAGGAAGAGATCCTCAAAATGAGGTCAATTCCTCATTCTATGGTCTTTATATCATGTAGAACCTCTGTGCTTTGCAGATAAGCCTTCCAAGGCTATTTGATATCTCTTGAGGAAGATGAAATTAGAATTTGCCAAGTTTGGAAATAAACCCTAATTCATTGCCCCCAAAATAGGTGCCAAATCAACTTGAACACCTCTTCAAACATCTTTTGCATCAAATATGGATTTTGGATTTGATACAATAATTCAATATGTATCTTTGGAAAGCATTTTCAAGAGATTCGGTTGAGAAAAACTTCGATCTGGGAAAAAATACACCTTCCCTACCTGTCTTAGGTTTCACTAGCTATTTCGCCTTAAGATTTGCTAATTAGATGATGAAATCTTTGCTTTTCAACAACTAATTGGTTATAATTTCATCTTCTAACCTGGTGAAAGTTTTGTTTTATCTTTGAGAAGAAAATTATGCAGAGTAGAATTGATCCTACATAGAGTGTTAGATTCTTCAGTAGTTGCATAAGATGATTACCATTTACAGGCCATCAGCTCGATAAGAGAAACAAATTCAATAAAGATCATGCCATGATGATAATGATCAACAATGTCGCCTTCAAAACTTGGATATTCAAATTTTCAATCTGCGATGAGGTTAGATTGGCTATGATGCCATTGATCGCCATGACTTTGGAAAACAACACAATCTTCTTTTGCCTTTGACATCTTCAACAATCTAGATCTTTGTAATCCAATTTTTGAAAGGATAAATAACTCGCATCACTTCTGATCATGATGATTATGCAATGCCCTTTGAATAGTATGAATTCCCTGAAGATCTTCCTGATTCATACCATACTCATTGCATATGCATTTCTAGATCTGCTAGAGCCTGATCTCTTTGGCAGTTCAACACCATTAGTTCACACCACTGTGCGCTCTGTGATATCAATCATTTGTCGAAAGATGCAGATAATTCTTCTGTCCATAAAATCTCTACCTGCATCACAACAAGCATGAGCTAGATGAACAGATCTGGGCAAATTCAATGACACATACAATTTGCTTGTCTCGAATTAAATTGTAAAGATCTTGTCCCCTCAATGCTAGATTGGCATCAGGATAAGCAAACCCATCGAATGAGCATCATGAGGCATTTCTTGTATGATGTCCATTACTCCCTTAGGTGCTATTGAATGTTGGGAAACAATAAGTTCCCAATATGCAAATTGAGCCCTGGATTATAAAGCCTCGGTGCTTTGTCATGAAGATTCGCAGTTGAAATCAAAGAAAAATGAGCTCGGTCAGAATTGACTTCACCAAGATGCACAACAATCATCACCGAACTCAGCTATAGTATCACTATTGTACCACAAATGAAGAAAATACCCAATGTAATGACCAGAGATGAAAGGAGCGCTAATTGTTTTGGCTTTGCATCTTGTGGATAACCAAGAAAACAAGGGTTTAAAACCTCTACAAAATCATGTGGCATCTACAATCTCTAATGCATGGTTCATTTTTTCTTGTGGCCCTTCTTCCATACAGCCCAATGCCTTCAACCTGTTAAATGTTTCAAATACCCAGCTATCCTCATCATAAACAAAATAATCATTATGTCATCTAGAAACCCTAATGAAAACACTGCCATCAATTTGTTGAATATTCAAGGGTTGTCTTCACATGTGAGAACATTCTCAGTACACAAGTTCGACTACTGGATAAATAATTTGATGAGAGAGTAGAACTCGACACTTGCGCTTAGCTTGGATGTGTCGATATGTAGCTGAATTAAAGTTTGACTCGTGGCTTCTGCCTGCGAATTGAGACTATAGGTGAATTCGTGGCTTGGACCTGTGCATTGTGTGGTATGACTTGTTGCTGACTCATGGCCTTGGTCATATAAATTAACATGTGGTTTCTGATTGACATGTGCACATGAAGTCTTGGCTAGTGAACATGTAACTTGAAATTTGACGAGTGATGTGGCTAGATTGATAGCTAGGAGCACTAATCTTTATGTTTATATTGTGATTTAACATTTAGAGCTTGGAATCTAATGTGACCTCAAACTTAGACTTTAGTCCATGCACTAGATTTAATAGTAGGATTGGACTTAGGATAGTATATAACATAACCTAGGGTTAAGTCACTTAAATGACACATCACTTTTGCTTTAGGGAAATTTATCAAGGTATAAAAGACATAAAAGCAATGGAATGACATTTTGTTATTTGTATCTTGTATTGCAGGTCTAGAGGAATAAAAACAAAGGATTTTTTAGCAAAGTAATCAGGCAGGAGCTTGATGAACACTATGGAGGTTAAGATATTAGCAAAGAAACTGAAAAAAAAAATGATAAATCATTTGAAGATTGATAGAAATACTCATCAAAATACCAGTGCATTTTTTATCGCTAACAACTAGCCCCAACTGGGATGGAGACCTCCCTGCGAGGTTTCCAAGAACCTAGTAGTTTCAGTAGCCTTAATTGTTGGGCTATGGAGTCATCTGACCTGTGCAACTGTTCCTCTGCAAACCTGTAACTTGCATGAAGCCTCCTGCTTATTCATGAAATCAACAACTGAAAAAGATCTAACTGCTCGTATGGCGAGCTTATTCCTCTACCTACTCCTCCACTAACCAACTCTACTGCCTCTTATCAAGTGAAGTGATGCTTCCAATGAAGCCATATAAGGAACTGATTTACTGACATCATGCTAGATCTTGACCCAAAAAACAATGGAATCCATATCATGCAGAAAAGAGGTTTGAACAAATGATAAAGAAAATCTTCTTCTAACAGAAATATTTTAACATCTATGCTTCTCATAGACTCCAAATAGTGAGAAAAAGGGTAATCAAATTCACAAAGCAATACCTCTTTGGACTGCTGATCCAGCTGTAATTTGAAATGATGTTGAAGGCTGCCTTTACTAATCTCACTGTTGAATGCAGGCTGCTCGAGATCTGTTGGAGAAACATATAAGATGGACTACTGATCTGGACTTTTCAGCTCCTCACCATCTTCTCCATATCTGCTGCAAACTTCTAGTCACTGCAAATATTGAAACTGTAGGCTACCCTCATTATTTACTGCAGATTTGAAACTATTACTTGCTTATCTATCAATTCTTCCTGCTGATGTATATATTTTCCCTTTGACCTCAAAACCTTCAAAAGAGATATGTTGATTTTCATGAATATATAAAGTAGTAGATACATCTGATATAATGTCATATGTTTCTATTTTATTACAATCATTCAATACCTTTTGATCTTGGTGACAACCATCTTTAATAGATGCCTTCAATACAATGTCAAAAGCATTATCATGGTTTTCAAAATGTGGATCGACAAACTGTTGATCATGATTAGAGATGTCTTCTGCTAACATGGAATGGTTGATTACAACATGATGTCATTCCTTTATGGGAAAAGAAAAAGGCTCATCGAAATCAGATTCATAAATGTCATAGATGGGTTGGTTGTTGCTTGAATCAACATCCTTTGAATTAACGGTCTGCTCTATTGCATATGCATACTTATCAACAATAGGTGAGCAGAAAACACCTAAATCTTGCAAAGAAAGACAGACAGACTTCAGATCCTTCTCCCCAATCACAGATGAAAACATATCGTAGGCAACCTCTTGAAAAAGTGTAGAAAAAAATCCTTCTCTAACTATTTCTTCATGTAAATCAAAGGCAACAGCTATAATAGAGATAAGGTCTGATGCATTTACAACTATGCAATTCTTATTTGTATCATGAAGATCTTCCTTAACAACATAATTTTCATCTTGATAAACAGAAGAAAAGACTACTTCCTGTTGAACATGCTTATCAAATTCATCACGTCAATCTTCAAAGAGACCTTCAGCTGGAAATTCATCTTTACAAAACAAATGGAAAGCATAATGAAAACTCACCAATGAGTGAATGCTTGAAGCTGGAAGAGACCTACACCAATCAAGGGCTATCCCCTCTAATGAATACTTGAAAAGTTTAATCTTAACATCTTCATGTATTATCTGGAGCCGATGAATAAACTCATGAAAATCCAACAAATGTTCTGCTGGTACTTCCCATTCTTCTCCTCGAAATCTGGGAAGGTTGTGTTCCCATTCATATCTACTAGGTACTGGATGAGGGTAACCAGAAATACTTGAGAAATTGCAGAATGCATACCTCTTTGCTAAGATTTGGTTCATTTATATACCAGTGGAGTTGCCAATAGATTCATCCTTCATGGAGTCACCAGATAGATGATTATAACCAATGTAATGTCTAATCCTTTTCTATCATCAAGGAGTAGATATAATGTCATCTCCCAGGAAAGCTGAGCTTCAACCTCCTCTCCCTGGAAATGACGCCAATTTGTTATCACTCCAAGAAACTCTTTGGGGTTGTAGACCAAAGATGCTTGGTAACTCAAGAATATGGTAAATTTGGTATGCTTGGAACAATGGGATAACTCAATGACTAATGAAAAGGAGATCTTATCATGCATTTGAATAAGACATTTCTTTTAGAAATCAATAATCAGATAAAGTTATTGGAACAGGGTATGAAGAATACTAGTCTAGATAACCAAATACAACAATGTGCAGGGTCATACAAGATAGCAAGAAATCTTTTAATTCAAGTTCATGAGCTTAATAAGAAGATAATAGTTCTTAGAAGCCGAGCTAAACTGAAGTAAAGCATAGAATAATGAAGTACATGAACAAATCTAACATTGAAAGCAAAAGAAGAATGTGATTCTATTATCAAGATAATAGTCTAGTACAGTAGCAAAAAGTATCCAAGATTGAATCCTTAGTTCATCTCATATCTTCAACTTTATAGCTTTACAATAAAAATTTAGATACTAGAAGATAGGATCAGATATGCTAACGATAGAAAGTCAAAACAATTTTACAAAAAGAGAGGAAGAGATCCTCAAAATGAGGTCAATTCCTCATTCTATGGTCTTCAGATCATGTAGAACCTCTGTGCTGTGCAGATAAGCCTTCCAAGATGAAATTCGAATTTTCCAAGTTTGGAAATAAGCCCTAATTCATTTCCCCCAAAATAGGTGGAAAATCAACTTGAACACCTCTTCAAACCTATTTTGCATCAAATATGGATTTTGGATTTGATACTATAATTCAATATGTATCTTTGGAAAGCCTTTTTAAGAGATTTGGTTGAGAAAAACTTTGATCTGGGAAAAAATACACCTTCGTTGACTGTCTCAGGTTTCACCAACTATTTCTCCTTAAGATTTGCTAATTAGCTGATGAAAGCTCTGATTTTCAACAACTAATTGGTTATAATTTCACCTTCTAAGCTGGTGAAAGTTTTGTTTTATCTTTGAGAAGAAAATTATGCAGAGTAGAAATGATCCTGCATAGAGTGTTAGATTCTTCAACAGCTGCGTAAGATGATTACCATTTACACGCCATCGGTACGATAAGAGAAACAAATTCAGCAAAGATCATTCCATGATGATAATGATCAACAATGTCGCCTTCAAACCTTGGATATTCAAATTTTCAATCTACGATGAGGTTAGATCTTGATATGATGCCATTGATCTCCATGACTTTGGCAAACAACACAATCTTCTTTTGCCTTTGACATCTTCAACAATCTAGATCTTCGTAATCCAATTTTTGAAAGGATAAATAACTCTCATCACTTCTGATCATGATGATTGTGCAATGCCCTTTGAATAGTATGAATTCCTTGAATATTTGCCTGATTTATACCATACTCATTGCATATGCCTTTCCATATCTGCTAGAGCTTGATCTCTTTGGCAGTTCAACACCATTAGTTCACACCACTGTGCGCGTCTGTGATATCAATCATTTTTTGAAAGATGCAGAGAATTATTCTGTCCATAAAATCTCTACCTATATCGTAGCAAGCACGAGCCAAATGAACAGATCTACGCAAATTCAATGACACATACAATTTTCTTGTCTCGAATTAAATTGTAAAGATCTTGTCCCGTCAATGATGGATTGGAATCTAGATAAGCATACCCATCGAATGAGAATCATGAGGCATTTCTTGTATGATGTCCATTACTCCGTCAGGTGCTAATGAAAGTTGGGAAACAATAAATTCCCAATATGCTAATTGAGCCCTGGATTATAAAGCCTCGACCCTTTGTCATGAAGATTCACAGTTGAAATCAAAGCAAAATGAGCTCGGTCATAAATGAATTCACCAAGATGAAAAACAGGCATCGCTGAACTCAGCTATAGTATCACTGTTGTACCACAAATGAAGAAAATACCCAAGGTAATGCCCATAGCTGAAAGGAGTGCTAATTGTTTTGGCTCTACATCTTGTGGATAACCAAGAAAACAAGGGTTTAAAACCTCTGCAAAATCATGTGGCATCTGCAATCTCTAATGCATGGTTCATTTTTTCTTTTGGTCGTTCTTCCATGCAACCCAATGCCTTCAACTTGTCAAATGTTTCAAATACCCAACTATCCTCATCATAAAAAAAATCAGCCTTCTGTCATCTAGAAACCCTATTGAAAACACTTCTATCGACTATTGATCCAGCTGTAATTTGAAATGATCTTGAAGGTTGCCTTTACTAATCTCATTGTTGAATGCAGGCTGCTCGATATCTGTTGGAGAAACATATAAGATGGACTGTTGATCTGGACTTTTCAACTCCTCACCTTCTTCTTCATATCTACTGCAAACTTCCAGTCACTGCAAATTTTGAAACTGTAGGTGCCCTCATCATTTACTACAAATCTGAAACTGTTACTTGTTGATCTATCAATTCTTCTTGTTGATGTATATATTTGCTCTTTGACCTCAAAACCTTCAAAACAAATATGTTGATTTTCATGAATATCTAAAGCAGTAGATGCATTTGATACAATGTCAGATGTTTCTATGTTATTAGAATCATTCGATACCTTTTGATCTTGGTGACAATGATGTTTAATAGATGCCTTCAATACAATCTCAAAAGCATCATCATGGTTGTCAAAATGTGGATCAACAAACTCTTGATCATGATTAGAGATGTCTTCTGCTAACATGGAATGGTTGATTACAACACGATGTCGTTCCTTTATGAGAAAAGAAAAAGGCTCGTTGAAATTAGATTCATAAATGTCATATATGGGCTGGCTGCTGCTTGAATCAACATCCTTTGAAGTAAGGGTCTGCTCTATTGCATCTACATACTTATCAACAATAGGTGAGCAGAAAACTCCTGAATCTTGCAAAGAAAGACAGACAATCTTCAGTACCTTCTCCCCAATCACAAGTGAAAACATATCATACGCAACCTCTTGAAAAAGTGTAGAAAAAACTCCTTCTCTAACTATTTCTTCATGTAAATCAAAGGCAAAAGGTGTAATAGAGATAAGGTCTGATGCATTCAAAACTATGCAATTCTTATTTGTATCATGAAGATCTTCCTTAACAACATAATTTTCATCTTGACAAATAGAAGAAAAGACTACTTCCTGCTGAACATGCTTATCAAATTCATCACAACAATCTTCAAAGAGACCTTTAGCTGGAAATTCATATTTAGAAAACAAATGGAAATCATAATGAAAACTCGCCAATGAGTGAATGCTTGAAGCTGGAAGAGACTTGCACCAATCAAGGGCTACCCCCTCTAATGAATACCTGAAAATTTTAATCTTAACATCTTCACGTATGATCTGGAGTTGATGAATAAACTCATGAAAATCCAACAAATGTTCAGCTGGTACTTCCCATTCGTCTCCTCAAAATCTGGGAAGGTTGTGTTCCCATTCATCTCTACTAGGTACTAGATGAGGGTAACTAGAAATACTTGAGAAATTGCAGAATGCATACCTCTTTGCTAAGATATGGTTCATTTATATACCAGTGGAGTCACCAATAGATTCGTCCTTCATGGAGTCACCAGATAGATGATTACAACCAATGTAATGCCTAATCCTTGTCTATCATCAAGGAGTAGATCTAATGTTGTCTCCCAGGGAAGCTGAGCTTCAACCTCCTCTCCCCGGCAATGATGCCAATTTGTTATCACTCCAAGAAAGTCTTTGGGGTTGTAGACCAAAGATGCTTGGTAACTCAAGAATATGGTAAATTTGGTATGCTTGGAACAATAGGATAACTCAATGACTAATGAAAATGAGATCTTATCATGCATTCGAATAAGAGAGTGCTTTTAGAAATCAATAATCAGATAAATTAATTGGAACGGGGTATGAAGAATACTAGTCTAGATAACTAAATACAACAATGTGCAGGGTCATAAAAGATAGCAAGAAATCCTTTATTTCAAGTTCATGATCTTAATAAGAAGATAATAATTCTTAGAAGCTGAGCTAAACTGAAGTAAATCATAGAACAATGAAGTACATTAACAAATCTGACATTGAAAGTAAAAGAAGACTGTGATTATATTATCAAGATAAGAGTCTAGTACAATAGCAAAAAGTATCCAAGATTGAACCCTTAGTTCATCTCATATATTCATCTTTATAGCTTTACAATAAAAGTTCAGATCCTAGAAGAATGGATCAGATATGCTAAAGATAGAAAGTCAAAACAATTTTACAAAAAGAGAGGAAGAGATCCTCAAAATGAGGTCAATTCCTCATTCTATGGTCTTTATATCATGTAGAACCTCTGTGCTATGCAGATAATCCTTCCAAGGCAGTTTGATATCTCTTGAGGAAGATGAAATTCGAATTTGCCAAGTTTGGAAATAAAACCTAATTCATTGCCCCCAAAATAGGTGCCAAATCAACTTGAACACCTCTTCAAACCTCTTTTGCATCAAATATGGATTTTGGATTTGATACTAAAATTCAATATGTATCTTTGGAAAGCATTTTCAAAAGATTCGGTTAAAAAAAACTTCGATCTGGGCAAAAATACACCTTCACTGCCTGTCTCAGGTTTCACCAGCTATTTTGCCTTAAGATTTGCTAATAAGCTGAAGAAAGCTCTGCTTTTCAACAACTAATTGGTTATAATTTCTCTTTCTAAGCTGGTGAAAGTTCTATTTTATCTTTGAGAAGAAAATTATGCAGAGTAGCAATGATCCTGCATAGAGTGTTAGATTCTTCAGTAGCTTCATAAGATGATAACCATTTATAGGCCATCCGCTTGATAAGAGAAACAAATTCAACAAAGATCATGCCGTGATGATAATGATCAGGAATGTTTCCTTCAAAACTTGGATATTCAAATTTTGAATCTGCGATGAGGTTAGATATGGCTATGATGCCATTAATCACCATGACTTTGGAAAACAACACAATCTTCTTTTGCCTTTGACATCTACAACAATCTAGATCTTTGTAATCCAATTTTTGAAAGGATAAATAACTCTCATCACTTCTGATCAGGATGATTGTGCAATGGCCTTTGAATAGTATGAATTCCTTGAAGATTTGCCCGATTCATACCATACTCATTGCATATGCCTTTCCAGATCTGCTAGATCCTAATCTCTTTGGCATTTCAACATGATTAGTTCACAACACTGTGTGCTCTGTGATATCAATCATTTGTCAAAAGCTGCAGGGAATTCTTCTGTCCATAAAATTTCTACCTGTATCGCAGCAAGCATGAGCCAGATGAATAGATCCATGCAAATTCAATGACACATGCAATTTTCTTGTCTCGAATTAAATTATAAAGATATTTTCCCCTCAATGTTGGATTGGCATCTGGATAAGCATACCCATCAAATGGGCATCATGAGGCATTTCTTGTATGATGTCCATTACTCCCTCAAGTGCTACTGAATGTTGGGAAACAATAAATTCCCAATATGTTAATTGAGCCCTGGATTATAAAGCCTCGACCCTTTGTCATGAAGATTCACAGTTGAAATCAAAGCAAAATGAGCCTGATCAGAAATGAATTCACCAAGATGCACAACAAGCATCATCGAACTTAGCTATAGTATCATTGTTGTACCACAAATGAAGAAAATACCCAAGGTAATGCCCAGAGCTGAAAGGAGCGCTAATTGTTTTGGCTCTACATCTTGTGGATAACCAAGAAAACAAGGGTTTAAAACCTGCAAAATCATGTGGCATATGCAATCTCTAATGCGTGGTTCATTTTTTCTTGTGGCTCTTCTTCCATGCGGCCCAATGCCTTCAACCTGTCAAATGTTTCAAATACCTAGCTATCCTCATCATAAACAAAATCAACCTTCCGTCATCTAGAAACCCTAATGAAAACACTGCTATCGATTTGTTGAATATTCAGTGGCAGTATTCACATGTGACAACACTCTCAGTACACGTGTTTGACTGCTGGATAAATCATTCGATGAGAGAGTAGAACTCGACACTTGCACTTGGCTTGGATGTGTCGATATGTAGCTGAGTTGAAGTTTGACTCGTGGGTTCTGCCTGCAATTTGATACTATAGGTGAATCCATGGCTTGGACCTATGCATTGTGTGGTATGACTTGTTGCTGACTCATGGCCTTGGTCATATAAATTAACATGTGGTTTCTGATTGACATGTGGACATGAAGTCTTGGCTAGTGAACATGTAACTTGAAATTTGATAAGTGATGTGGCTAGATTGATAGCTAGGAGCACTAATCTTTGTGTTTATATTGTGATTTAATATTTAGAGCTTGGACTCTAATGTGACCTCAACCTTAGACTTTAGTCCATGCACTAGATTTAATAGTAGGATTGGAATTAGGATAGTATACAACATAACCTATGGTTAAGTCACTTAAATGACACATCACTTTTGCTTTAGGGAAATTTATCAAAGTATAAAAGACATAAAAGCAATGGAATGTCATTTTGTTATTTGTATCTTGTATTGTAGGTCTAGAGGCATAAAAACAAAGGATTTTTGAGAAAAGTAATCAAGAAGGAGCTTGATGGACACTATGGAGGTTAAGACACTGGCAAAGAAACTGAAAAAAAAAAAACGATAAATCATTTGAAGAGTGATAGAAATACTCATCAAAATACCAGTGCATTTTTTATCGCTAACAACTAGCTCCAACGAGGTTGGAGACCTCCCTGTGAGGTTTCCAAGAACCTATTTGATCCAGGTGGATATTGGTGGCCACCCACCTATTCCACTTGGACCCCCACCATTGCTTCTTTCAGTTTTTCAGTTTTTGCACAGTTTACTATTTTTAGCAGTTTTTTCGGGTC
>JZKD02S2168844.1:0-17099 GCA_000966675.3 Picea glauca | reverse complement strand
GGCTTAAAGGAGAAGGTAAAAAATTGAAACCAATTCGATATGGTCCTTTCAAGATTATCGACAAGATTGGTAACAATGCCTTTCGTTTAGATTTGCCTCCTTATATGCAAATGTACGCAGTTGTTAATGTTGAGAATTTGAAATTGTACGAGCCTCCATTGATTAATGATCATGGAGAGCATGTTCAGATTCCTTCTATAGATGAATTTTCCCCAGAATATCTTATAGAACTGCATGAAGACACCATCCTTGACAGGAGAATGTGAACTTCAAAAGGAGGAAATGTGGAGTATCTTCGAGTTGGTCTTAAAGGAACAAATCCAAGCAAAGCCAAGTGGATTGAGGTTGTAAGAGTGAGGGAACTATACCCTCATATTCAAATAGACTGAAAATAGTCTTTTGGAGGTCCAAAAGCTTTCCAATGGGGAGGTGTGATCAGGGGATCAAATTTTGCTCAAAAATTCAAAGTGCTCAGAATCACTTCAAATCGAATGAGAGAATAGGATTCATCATTACAAACCCAACGCAACTCGTTTGGGTTCAAACAGACTTCGGGAGCGAGAGATATCGCATTCTGTTCAAATTTACAAACAAGCAAAAAAAAAGGGTTGCTAACTGTACAATCTGTATAGTCCGTACGGACGATGAAGTGGAAGGTCGTATGACACATGGCAGATAGGAATTCAGATAGTTGGCAGGAAACTTGGCATGTTTGGTAGCGAATGGAATGATGACATGTGGCCCAGTTAATGGCCGCCACGTGTCATCCATTTATTGGTTTAAAACTTATGTCGTTGGTCGGAGTCGACCCCGCGACCTCCGGGCAGGGGAAAAGACTTGGCAAAGAGCTGCCAACCAGTGCACCACCAGTTGTTCCTTGTTATATATATGGTGCAATATATATATGTGTGTGTGTGTGTGTGTGTGTGTGTGTGTGTGTGTGTGTGTTTGTATATGCGTGTGGTTTGGGGCGCGACCGGGCCGGGGCTTAGCCCCAACCCTTGGTCACACGATATGTTACATATAACCCACAGCTATATCATATGGACGCGCATGCACATGGTTGTGTTTATTCCAACGGTTATATCAACGACCCACCATTTGGCCTTTGACCATTGGCTTATGTAACGGGAGCCTATGTTAATGCTAGCGCGTGGACGCATGGGTCATACGACCTGGCCCTTGACGGTTAGGGGCTAGGTGCGCCCGTAACTATCCTATAGTTTGCATGGTTCACGCGGTTGCGTCCTGTGCTAGGTTTTTACACTTAAATATGTGTGTGGGCTAGGTTGAGCCAACAAAGGGTGCGTTTTGTAGATGCAGAGACAGCAAGCTTGAAGGGGGGACTTCCAGGAATCCTATCTTCTTCATTTTTTGGCCAAATGAGGTGCCGAAAAATCCCAAATTGGGGTTTTTGGACGTTCTGAAGCCATTGGAGCAGTCTATTTGGAATTTTGAGCATTTCTAAAGAACATTTTTTAGCACTTTGAGAAAATAATACAAATGATCCATTGGAAGTTGGACCAGAAGATGTAGCCCAAGAGAGGGGTGAACTCCTTTATCATTTGTTGTGTTATGTGTTTTCTGTTCATTGATTATGCTATTGTTTATATGCATCTTGAGTGAGTAAATCCTATTAAAAATTGTGTTGAAAAGATGATCCATTTGCATTTTAACACATAAATTTTACTTGTAAATATTTTCAAGAATACAAGTCTTCTTCATTTGTAGATCAAAATTTGATATCTAGCATATCAAAGGAAAATAAAATAAAGTTGTCGATGCACTTAGAATATCAAGAGAGCATCTCATGCAAGCTACAACTGTCAGTATGCATCAGTCAGACTTAAAGAGCATAATTTTATATGTTGTTGTTACAGATCTTCTTTACCTATAGGTAAAGAAAATCTTACAGCGAGAAGATGTACAACAAAAAGTGAAAGAGTATGAGATAAAGGAATATGGACTACTTATGCATAAAAATAGAATTTATGTTCCTAGTTCCTGAGAACTTAGGAATTTGGTATTAAAGGAAATGCATAATGTTTCATATGCTAGACATCCCTATTACCAGAAAAAAATTACAATAGTAAGAAGCCAATTATTTTGGCTGGGAATGAAAAAGGATGTTGTTGATTACATCGCCAGATGTATGGAATGTCAGAAAGTGAAGGCTGAGCATATACACCCATCAGGTTTTCTACAACCACTATCAATTCCAAAGAAGAAATGAGAAGTGATGGCCATTGACTTTATAACTAAATTTACAAGGAAAACAAGGCAACACGATTCAATCATGGTATTGGTTGATAAATTGACAAAGGATGCTCATTTTGTTCCTGTAAAAACAACTCATACAACAACTAACATTGCAGAAATTTACATGAAGGAAATTGCTAGGTTGCATGGGATACCTAGGACAATTCTCAGATAGAGACACTAAGTTTACTTCAAATTTTTGGAAAGGATTTGGTACAAATATGAACTTTATCAAAAAATAGCATCTGTAGTCATATGGACAGACAAAGAGGGTCAACCGAGTATATGAAGACATGTTAAGAATGTATGTGATGGATGAGTCATCTAAGTGGGAAGATTACATGCACTTGGTTGAGTTTGCCTATAATAATGTGTATCAAGATTCATTGAATATGACCCCGTTTGAAGCCTTGTATGGTAGAAAGTGCAGTACTCTAGTAAGCTAGGACAACCCAACAAATAGAGTGGTACTTGGGTCGGAGTTGCTCAAGGAAATGGAAGACCGGATGGTTAAGATTAAGCAGAATTTAAAGGCAACTCAAGATAGAAAGAAGGTTTATGTCAACAAAAATAGGGCAGCAAGAGAATTTAAATTAGGAGAGCATGTTCTCTTGAAAGTAAAGCCCAAGAAGAGCTCTTTGAAGTTGGGAAGTTGTACAAATATGGAAGCTAGATACTGTGGTCCATTTGAGATATTGGATAGAATAGGGCTAGTTGCATACATGCTTGCATTGGTTGTTTCCATGAAAGTGCATAATGTATTTCATGTCTATTTTATAAAGAAATATGTATATGATCTTAACCATGTTGTTGATTGGAATCTGATTCAGGTAGAAACAGAGGGAGACTTTCAGGTCCATCTAGTGCAAATACTAGACAGAAAGGTCAAAATGCTCCAAAATCGAGTTATAGAGCTAGTAAAAGTTCAATGGACTTGCTACGGTCCTGAAGATGCTACCTGGGAGCATGAAGATGCCATGCGGGTAGAGTACCCACAAATTTTTGAATAAAGTTTGAGATTTTGATCTCTATTTTGTATATGCACTAAGGACAATGCCAAAATAAGGGGGAGGGGATGTAACACCCCAGGTTTTGAGCCCTCATATTAAATAATGTATTGTTACATTGATGAGAGGCCAGAGTGCCCAAACAATTATCAAAAGGCTAGTGTGTCTAAAAAATGTAATGTTTTGATCATTATTAGTAATAAATACATCGTTGGTTGCTAGATGAGCAAGGACTAGATTTCTAGGGGGCTATGATTCCACAAGAGAGGGGGCTTGAGGGGCCAAGTGCTTATTTATTTTATATTACCCATTTTGTGTAATGGGGGGGGAATCTGTTAAGTGAGCTCTTGGGGGAATTCCAAGAGGTTCTTGACCCCCACAAATTACAAAACATTGTCCCTAGTCTGTGGAAGGGGTTTGTTCTCCCATTGGAAAATACTCTCATGCATGTCGCCATTCTGGTATTGTTGTTGATTGCCTCATGCATTCATTCACCTGTTTTGATTCAAAGTTCATCCTCACTCGTGGAGTCTCCACTCCATCCATTTCCTTCACTCACTCATCTTTCCTCATTTTGGTGTCTTGGCTTAGGAAAGGAAGACGAACTATTGAAGGGAAGCCATGATTTTGTTGGCTATAGATATTGCTAGTGTAATCCAACCATGATTTGAGGTCTGCATGTCTGAGATGCTTGGCATGTGATCCACTTTGATCACAGCTGCAAGTTCTGAGAGTCCCGACATCGAGATTCTAGACCAACTGCATTAGAGCCCTGGAAGGAGAGGGACTACCTGAGGGACTGCGTGGCAAATAAGGGTGGAGGTCTATTCTCTTAGGTGGTGCAGGCTGGGTAGAAGAGAGTTGGGTACTTGGATTTTTGTGAGTGTTGGAGAATCCTATGAGAGCTTGAATGTTGACTGGTTTGGGAATCCAAGTAACATTCTGGAACCATCCTTGTGGATTCATACCCCTAGCTCGAGGGTGAAACTATTGTTGAGACTTAAAACATCAGTGTTTATGGTTGGGTTGAATGTCCTTGGTCTATAGCCAATTGGTGTCTTCTTTTATAAAAGATAAGTGCTCTTTTTTATGGTTCCTTTACTTATGTATTTATTTCCATTGCGTATCAAATTATTATACCTGAGATTGTACCTATAATATGCATGCCTGCTAGTTAATGTTGTGCATGATATATTGTGCATGTATTTTACGTTGTGGTATGAATCTTGGTCATTTCATGTATGTATTTCATGCTTCTTTATTAATCAAGTGTTATCAGAGTCTCCAAATCATCCAAGAGGTGTGTTCTTGGTGTGGCATGTCATCCTATGGGAGGTTGGGTATGTTACAATTTGGTAACAGAGA
The DNA here is from genome assembly GCA_000966675.3 of Picea glauca. Classification (NCBI taxonomy): domain Eukaryota; kingdom Viridiplantae; phylum Streptophyta; class Pinopsida; order Pinales; family Pinaceae; genus Picea; species Picea glauca. The sequence goes on along the minus strand of JZKD02S2168844.1, from coordinate 12,468 downwards.
ATAAATGTAGTGGTGTTTCCCAGCTCGGGTGGTTGGGGACGTTACAACCTAAATCTGGTTTGCATGGGGATCTAAACAAGCGCACCTCACTCATATTATTGTTGGTTCTACACATGAACCCAACACAACTCGTCCCACCATTCTCGGCACACATCAAAACTACATTTATCATGTGCACACCTGTACTTAGACAACCCTTCAAAGATAAGCATTTCTTTAGTACAGGTCCTCCAATCATACTCAGTCGATCTCTGATTCTTTTATGGATCACGCCCCCTTTATATAACCCAAACAAAAAAATTGTCATTCTACACATATTCCCAGTAATTTTTGCCAAGTTTTTATTGATTCCAAGTCAAACTCTAACTCTCCAGCCTCACTGATTTTTGTGATCTTGGTTGTATTCATGTGTGCATGTAGTTATACTAGTGGATATATCTCAACTTTCTATGTATGTTCTCTTCGTGTCATTCTAAATTTTTTACTTAAAATACTGTGATTATTGTAGCTTGATATGGTTATCTAAATTCAGTACAAATTAGAGCATAAGACAACGTCTTGTATGTGTAAAATCTCACTGTAACTCCTTGGAAATGAGGAAATTGTAAGCACTCATGTTTTCGTATGTTTAGTGTTTCTATTTATGCATAACGATCACAAACAATGGAATTGAATGGCTAGAAGTAATGCTTACATCTAAACTGTCGTTTATTATTTTCTCTTCAAACAAAATTGAGAGATCATCTATGTTATCACCAAGACAAAAAAATTATAAGACACTCCTTGAATTTGGACATGTGTGAGTAGTTTTTCTAAATGAATTCTAAACATGCCCTTGATAATGATTATTGAAACTGAATCACAAACATCTCAATCTCTATGAGGTAAACAAAACAACACAAAACAAACTTCCATATTCAAGAGGAGTCTGCTCTCAAAACATATAGTAGAATGAAAAAGAAAGAAGTTGAAACTTTCATATTCAAGAGGAGTCTACTCTCAAAAAATATATTAAAATGAACAAAAAATAAGTTGAAAGTAAAAAATGAAACCAGAAATAGGTTTCGAGAAAATACTAGTCCTAGAAAGATAAAAGAATATTTGTGAGTAATTTTTGAAGATTTAATAATTTCAAGGTTTCTACAATATTTAACCGATATAAAATCCTATCAATTTTCGATCATAAAACAAATGTTTCACAAAATAAACAATAAAAAGTCACAGAGACACTTGGATGTACAGAAGTAGAGAAAAAAGAAAATTAGAGAACAAGGAACTACATTATGTCACTTTACTTCATCTCTTTCAATTTTCCAACTGCAGTAACAAATTTATAATAAAAAATAGAGAACAAGGAACTACATTATGTCACTTTACTTCATTTATTTCAATTTTCCAACTGTAGTAACAAATTTACAATGAAAAAGAAGATGAAAAATTCAATCTGACATTTGGAAAAAGTTATGATGTACAACGTTAGTAAATGATATACACATTTCCATAATCTAGTTTTACCTTTCTAGCTAAACAAGTCCCTAGGAATAGGCATGGAAACAAGGGTTGCATAGTGAGAGGACTTGTTTACCTTGTAATCCATCGTAGTTAAGAATCATAATCAGAAATATATAAAAGGGAAATGTCAAAATCTTCTTTAATATATTCATATCATTTGAACAAGCAAACCCAATTATAAAATCTTGAGGAAACAGATTACTACAATTTGTAGGGATTTCAAAATAAGGGGAAGGCCTTTGTTGAAACATATAAAAGATAAGTGGAAGAATCAATTTTCAATAAGTCCCAACACCTTAAATGTTAAAATATAGCCACATTAAGCGGAAATCATAACTATGGAGTGAACCTTATGCAATACAGTAAGAGAATACTCTGAAATTGTATGTTGTGGCTTCAATTTTTTTCATTCTATATTTATATTATTTTTCTTTGTCATGGTTACGATATGATTCAATCACAAAAGATATACAAAAATGCATGAAAAACTCAGTGAACGTGTAGGGAAATTAAAGTGGAAAAGAATTTCCGAAAATCCTGACATATTGACATAAAAGCATTAAGCATTTCGATGCAATGTGCATTGCATTGAAAAGCAATAGAATTTATCCTTCAATTTTGTTATCAATCCATAATTTATTTAGGCTGGGAAAAGAAACCCAGAGGTAACCACAAACCAACTTTAGAAACTGGAATCTAACCCTTCTAGTCTTAGAGAGGGCTCTCTCCCAAATCAGTCACTGAAAGGACTGATTTGATTTTTGTTTCTTGAGGTTAGGTCATTGGATTGTGAATAATGTTTTGGATGGGATTTGATGTTTAAGCCTGTGAGAAATCCATTGGGAATGGATTCAAAAGGTTGAAGCTTATGAATATGTGGGTAATCTATCAATTAATGGGAAAATACTTCAGAGGAAATATATACACTAACTGTGTGTTGGTTTAATTTAAAATTCGTTGTAGCAGAAAGGATAGAAGCAAAACATAAATAAACACTTCAAGAAATAATATTTTAAATTTTCTTAAACTATTTTAGCAGAAGAAAACACCATTGATATTCTAAACTATGTGACAGATCATCAACATGATGAATTTTGAAACAATATTTTAATTGAATATCATTCAGATATGGAAAGAGAGCAATAAACTGAAAGAAGAACATACACTCAAGTGAACATGCTACATAGTCATTGTCACATGAATCTCTGAAGAAACATTGGATCACATAAGCCTTGGATCACCCAACTTTATTAGTTCTTCAGGAAAATATTAGAGTACAAAGACTCTCAAAATACTCAAGTCATCAAAATTTCTCCCACCCTTTGTACATTATTTGTTACAATATTTATAAAAACCAATGAAATTTGGTTTGAACCCGATTTACAAAAATAGAAAAGTAGTTCATAAAATCAGGATCCTTGAGATATTTTAGCAAATTCATCCTTATATTCTCCCCTTTTACCTTGATAATGTCTTAATATGATTGGTTGATGTCTGGACCCACACTCCATTGACAATTGGATGGTCATTTACTAGGACCTAGAAAATTACATTTAGTTTTACCCAATCTTACTATTTCATTCCACTGTAATTTAGAAGGAATATCATAATCCATCATTTATTTTATTAAAATTTTGAAATCAATGCAAGAGGCATACAACATGATAGGCAGGACAAATTTTGTTATCTTAAATTTATTCAAAATTTCAAAATTTGTGGCTAACTTTTCTACCACAGTTGCCCCCTTTAAAACTTCATCTAAGTCTTCAAACCTAGAGTGATCCATCCTCGCTTGTGTCAGGAGTGCATTGTAGGTTTCCTATTCGTGTAACTTTTCCTTTCCATCCCAGAATGATGGAAGACCTTTGATAAATAGTTCTTCAAAAAAATCCTTAAAATCATGAACACTCTTTTCCAATTGGGTTGCTTTATTATGGACAAAATTCAAGTGGTTATTCTTGGTTATGATTCTTCTAGCCCATATTATCAAAACAATTCTATATTTGACCCCAATTGTCTTCAAACTTGATGAAGGCACTGTATTAAGGAGATTGATAGCATTTTGGGACCATTCAGCTGGTCTTTTTTATAAAGTTTCATTAATAATTATGCATCTTTGTTTAGCCAAAACTGAAATGTTGTCCTCATCATTAACAAAATTTAGACATGTCTTGAGTTTTGTAACCTCAAATAATATGGAGTCCTAGATGATGTGCTTGGATGCTTGTAATAAACTTTTTCCTTTAGTCCTGGAGTTTATCTTATTCACCTTTTCATGAAGGACTCCATTTTCCTTTTTAAGTTGTGATACTCTTTCATCCCTTTTTTGTGCCTCTTGTTCCATTTTCTTGATATTATCTTTCAATTATTTTATTTCCCCATCATTTAAGATAACCTGAGAAATTGCATGGACAATGTCTTTAGTGCCTAATTTGCTTTCAGTAGCAAAGGGTGTAATAGAAGGTACAACAAAAGACAAAGCTATGACTCTAGTTTCCATTTCTGTATTTCCTTTTGACCATTCCAATTTTTCCTTTTCCAGTTGCAAAAATTTATCTTGAAAATCTACTGATTGCTTCTTGAAATATTCCTTTTCTTGTTCCAATGCTACAAGTTCTGTAGTCCGTGGATGCTTTGTAGTAGGCATTTTCAATTTTTTCTTCGGGTTGTGAATCATTTGTCTTTCTCATCCAACAAAGATTTCATTTCTTTGGGGCCATCAACTTCAAGTTTATTTATTTGAATCTTCCATGATTTACTTATTGTTTTTTCCTGCCTGAGATGACCTACAAGCTTGGCAACTAGTGATGTTACGTTTGCATTTTTCAAATTTAAATTTAAATAATTTGATAGCAGGTCACTAGCCTACTTGTGGAATTGAACCTTATCTAGGGCACTGATTTTATCATACTTTATTTTGATCTCAGAGACCTTATCTTATTCTTCTATGGAAATGTTGAATGTTTTCCTTTTTGTATCTCTAACTTTCAATAATGAAGACTTTTGTTGAGAATATTTATTTACCTCAGGAATTAGATTCCTGGTCTCACTTAGTGATTCCTTTCTTTTTTTTGCATACCATTTAGATAAATCTTCCTTTGATTGGTAGGGTTCCTCTGAGGCCTGAGAAAAATATTATTTGTGGCTATGGAATGCTCCTGAACTACCTTCACTTTCCAATTGAGATCTGGATTCAATTACACTTGTGCCACTCTCCATCATGTCTAAACATGTTTGTTCTTTAATCCCTTCATCCTCCAAGTCTATATATTACTATGTCTAGATGGTTTTCATTTTCTTTCTGGCAGTGTGTTCAGGGTCTATGTCCATTGCCTCTGAAACAATCCTCTTATTGTGTGTACTAGATTTTGGAACCTTAATTAACACCTTTGGAATATTGTATTGTGTTGGTGCCTTTTTTACAGGGGCTTCAACATCCACACATTCTTCAAGATTTACAAAATTCTCCATACCTTCAATAGGCTCATGCTCATATGGAGCATTCATGTTCATTGTCCTCCTTCTAGATATGATCGGATGACGATAATCTTTTTTACCTGGCATTTGTGCAAAATCCAAAGCTTTGAACTTTGACTCAACCTGTGCTAGACATGTTCTGGATTTTACAATGAATGGGTCAATCACAAAAGGAAACTTTATATTTCTTTCTCTATGATATTTGATGAAAGTTTCAATTTCAGAGATTATTCTTTGTCTTATGAAATCTAGAGCAAAAATTATGGGGGTCAAAAAGATGGGAAACAAATAATGAAACTCATGAAATCCATATACCCATATTATTGTAGAATTTATGAAAAGGATCCAGTATCCTACTTTGTCTTCTGGATTCTACAGGTGAATTCTCATTTCTTCAATAACTCTGCGCAATTTAACATTCAAAATCATCTGGTAGGCCTTTGACATGACTTTATTGATAAAAATAACTGAAGTCATCATGTTTCTTTCAATAGATATTGATTATGCTTTAGGGATCTCTTCATTTTTGTTGGTGAGAAAAATCTTCCTCAGATATGTACAGTATCTGAAGTGTCTAAGAGAGTGGAAGTTCACTAGATGTTTGTGGATGGTATCAACTAGGAACTCATTAAAATTAATGCAGACAACTTGACCTGACTCTGCCTGGAACAATTTGAGCAGGAAACCTAACATGAACTTAACCACAAATCTATCACTATCAAGACCTAAAACCTGACTTAAAAAAGAGAAGACACATTGAACCTCACTGACCATGATATTGATGCTTAAGGGAAAATATACACTTTGTGGGAACTCATCAAGCTTGATAATCATTCTTAAAAACAAAGTTTTAATATCTGGTTGACACTCCCTATAGACTCTAATAATTTATTCTGCATCAAAAGGTTAATAATTCTCATAGAAAGACTTAGGAATTTTTAATGACTCCCTCAGTGACACACCATCAATTTTACACAAGACTTTAGACCCCTTTTTATTAATTACAACTCTTTATGACTCTGAGTATTGCTCTGCACAACATGCTATAAATTTGGGAAACTAAAAACACAATTTAGTTGCATATGTAATGAGAGAAGCTTGGAAAGACTCCAAAAATGTCAAACCTTTCCCTCTAACATCAGTTAAGTTACTTCTTAATTGATAAATAGGAGCAAAAGTGAATTCAAGGTCACAAACATCATTATCTCTATCGATTATGGCTTCTTCATTATTTTTTGGGCTTTGTTCATATACTTTGAGCATGATGGGATCCATGGAAGCAAGAAAAAATACCTGGTAATGGAGATTATAATGGTGTTGAGAATTTGAAATTCAGCCGAAGGTGACAGTTGCAACAACTCCAATAGTTCTCGCTTTGACAAATATAAACAAAAATAAAAGTCACATCAACATTATAATATTCAATTTTTTGGAGTGATGAGTCAGAGGTTTCAATGTAAACCACTTTCTGCTCTGCAATCATCCCTATGTTGACACATATTTACCTTCAAAACCCATGGTTTCCATTTCATAAGCACTTTATGGAATTAACCTCCGTGCACTTTCCAGGACCGCAATGCACACCAATCGTTGATCTGTCCCAATCACAATCGTGACCATTGATATTTGATTTCTTTCAATCGTTGTTATTTTATAACTCCTTCTGGCCAATTAAACTATTATTCCATATTTAACAACCCTTCAAATGTGTTCCAAATCATTTTGCAACCCTGCTAAAATTTAAATCTTATTTTTCTAAACTTATTAGGAAAATGAAAAATCACTACTGACTAACAAATTCCATGCGATGATAAATACAAGAATTTATTCATGTGAGGACAACTACAAAGTTGCTACTAAATGGAATATGTGAAAGCTTTGGCAGTAAACATGCTTGAAAGAGAGATATTTTCATAGGATGCTCTCTCCAATTTGGGAGATGCTTAAGAATAAAAGAGAATAACTTTCATGAGATGAAGTCGTACGACCCTTTCATGAGTTCTTTCATTAATGGATGAAAATTTGAAACACATTAAGACATATAGTTATGTGATTCCATTAAAATATGGATTTATCACAACATCTAGTTTTCAATATCTAGTTTTGCGATGTCATTAAAATATGGATTTACAAAAACATCTAGTTTTCATGTTGAAAACTATTTCTCAAGTATTATAATAACATCAATTTGCTTTAAATATTAAAAGAATATAAATATTTGTAGCTAGAAGAATATAAATATTTAGAAAATAAAATGTAGAACTTTGATCTCTTATGCCATTGCACTATTCCATAGGGTTGCAAATTACATCTATGCAATACTTTTTCTTTCAGCCTTATTTCATGCTAGAATCTTGCTCTTTCATTCTTGAGTTGAACTAGTATTTGCCAGCTTGCCTCTTTCTTATTTTACTAGAATTTTAGCATCTTTATTTGCATCTCTTACTATATTTTTGTTGTTGATATATATTAATGTTTAATTATGCAATTAGGGACAACGAGCTTGAATTGTTGGTCCACCTAACATATTAGGTGCATACTTGGATTTTCTTATGTGGCAGGTACAATCACCCTTTGCAGGTACTCACACCTTTTGGAAACTATTGACTACAATAAATACTCTTTCAAAATCCTTTCCAAACTTAGTATATTGAACTATAGGGGGACCCTCTTTCATCTCTTCACTTTCCATCTCATTCCCCCCATGTCACCAAGATTCCCCCCTTGAGGTGATCACTTCCTATCTAAAGTGACAGGAATACCTGCCTAAGGTGATAGTGGGTAGGTGTTCTATTAGTTTTCATCATTTCATGGTTGGGTCAGGATTTTCCCAACCTACAACTTGTGCGATAACAGGCAGATGTTGTAGATACTGTTATTTACTTAATAAACAAAGGCCCTTCAAGCTCCTTGAATGGTGGCATTGTAGAGGAGGCATGGATAGGTAAAAAGGTAAACTACTATTTTTTTAAGACTTTTGATTGCGAAGCATTTGTCCATATTGATAAAGAAAATAGAACAAAGAGGAAAAATCCAAGAAGTTTACCTTTATTGGATATAGTGTTAATGATTTTGGTAATCACTTGTGGGATTATGAAAATCAAAAAAATCATTAGGAGTAGAGATGTGGAATTCAATGAAAATATCATGTACAAATATCAATTGCAAGGAAAGAAACGGGAAAAGGAAAACAAAAAATGCATAGTGCTTGTTGACATCAAAGAAAATGAAATTCCAAAGGTTCCAGAAAATAAAAATGTACAACAACAAGAGTAGCACGCACCTTAAACTCCTGCAAGTGTTGTTACAAGATCTATTAGGTTAAGTACACCCCCTTAATGATACTCTCCTCCATTGTATTATTTATTGTTGACTAATTCTGGTGAACTAGAAAGTTATGAAGAGGAAATGCAAGTAGACACTAAAAAGAAGTGGGAGAAACACATGAAAGAGGAAATGGATTCCTTGATAAATAACAAAACTTGGGACTTGGTTCAGTTGCCCATAGAAAAAAGAGCATTGCAGAATAAATGGGTTTACAGGTTGAAGGAAGTAGATGGAGGGAAAAAGTAGTACAAGGCTAGACTTGTTGTAAAGGGGTTTGCACAAAAGAAAGGTATATATTTTGATGAAATATTTTCTCTTATTGTTAAAATGACTTCAATTAGGACTATTTTAAGTCTTATCATAGTAGAAGATTTTCATCTTGAACGATTAGATGTAAAAACATTTTTTCTCCATGGATATTTGGAGGAACATATTTGTATGAAAAAACCACAAGGGTATGGCGTCAAAGGGAAGGAGAACTTGGTATGAAGGTTGAAGAAGAGCTTGTATGGCCTAAATCAAGCTTCAAGGTAGATGTATTTGAAATTTGACAAGTTTATGAAAGAACAAGGTTGTAGAATATGCCATTCTAATCACTGCTTTTATTTTAAGAGGCTAGAAAATGGAATATATATTATCTCCCTATTGTATGTAGATGGGATTCTTGTTGCAAGGTCTAAAATGCATGATATAAATGTGATCAAAATAAAATTAGCTAATTCATTTGTGATGAAGGATTTGGGTGCTGCAAAGAAAATCCTTGGTATGAGAATAACAAGAGACAATAAAAATATGAAATGGACCTTGTCTCAGGGAGAGTACATAGAGAAGGTGTTGGAAGGGTTTAGAATGTAGAATGCAAAACCAATTAGTTCACCTTTGGATAACCATTTCAAATTAACCAAGGAAATGTGTCCCAAGACACAGGATAATATATAAGACATGTCCAAGGTCCCTTATTCATTAGCAGTTGATAGCTTGATGTATGTGATGGTGTGCACAAGACCGGATATTGCACATGCAGTGAGAGTTGTGTGCAGTGAGAGTTGTGAGAAATTATATGAACAATACAAGGAAAGAAAATTGGGAGGAACTAAAGTGTATTCTCATGTATTTGAGAGGTACTACTACTCATGCATTATGTTTTGTAGGTTCAAACATTGTTCTACATGGATATGTTGATTCAGATATGGAAGGTGATAAATATAGCAAGAGGAGAACCATAGGGTATGTTTTTATCGTAGGTGGAACAACAATAAGTTGGATTTCAAAACTACAAAAGTTTGTTTCACTTTCAACAATGGAATAAGAGTATGTTGTTGCTACATAGGCTAGTAAAGAGATGATTTGGTTACAAAGGTTTATGGAGGAATTGGGAAAGAAGCAAGAGAATATCAAGTTGTATTGTGATAGCCAAAGTGTCATTCATCTTGCAAAGAACTCAACCTTTCATTCTAATAATAAACATATAAAACTCAGGTGCCACTTCATATGATTTTTTTTAGGAGATGGTAAATTGAAGTTGGAAAAGATATATAATAGCCAGAATCATGCAGACATGTCAACAAAGGTAGTAACCATGGAGAAATTGAGTTATTTCTCAGTTTCATTTGTCTTTCAAGCATGAAGGTGAAGATGATAAAATTTCCAGGTCCAAGGTGGATCGTAGTCCAACAGGTACAACAACAATGGAGCTGTTGTGATCAGTCTCCAAGTGGGAGGTTATTGGTTGTGGAGCCTGATTATCTTCATGATTCAAAGGTCTTGTTTTAGTTGTGTTTGGATCCCATTTTTTTATGGGGGGTGTGGGGGGATTTCCCCCCGACATCTATTTCCAGGGGGGACAACAACAATATTTTGGAGCCCCCCTCTGGTGGGGGTTTGGGGGAAGCTCCCCATAAGAGAAATCTTTAGGAAAATTGCCTTGTAAAATATTGCAATTTCATAGTTAATATGAACCATTAATCATTAGGTTGCATATTCGATGGTAGAAGTTATGCTAGGTTTTTTTTCCCTAAAAGGAAACCCTCTTTTATGTATGAGGGAATTGTATTGCGGTTGTGTATGTGAGTGAATATTGTATTCTGAGAGAGGAGATTGTGATAAAATAAGAGGAAGTTACAACGAGTATGTTGTAGGTTGCATCCCTTCATTTGCTAGATAATAATAAATGAAGGACTATAAATTTCTCTGGTGGATGTAGCCCACATTGCATGAACCACGTATATCTGTGTCTCTATTGTATTTTTTATCTTTTGTGTTTTATTTTTGCATCTTTTTTTATTTTATTTCTATGTGATCCTCTTTCCTATCTAACTCATTGGCATCCATAGATTGCAATTCCACTTCTCACACACAACATAAACTATACTCTCAGGCAATTTTATCAGCAATTTGTTTTCCACATTCACAAGAAGGTAGTAAACCCACTCTGATACCAATTGATGGAGGGTAAAAACAAGACTTACTAACAATATGTAATAGACATAATTCAGACCTTTAGATGCTAAACCTCATTCTTCGATCACTTTTGTATTATCAATAGGTCTTCCTCTTCGACCTACTCTTCCTCTTCCTCTTTCTCTAGAGGTAGTGTTATGTGTTTTAATGTATTATGCATGTGCTAATATTGAGTAAAGAAAACACTTGCAAGGTAACCTTAAAAGAGAACTTAACCATTAAATATTGAGTAGAAAGTTTGGTGGTTGTTTATTGTCCTAAAAACAGCAAGAGAAAACAACCACAAAGTTGAAACTTAGAGACATACTAATTTCAAGGACAGACCTTAGGTGGCAACCTCATAGGACCTCAGAAAACATGTTAAGAACCAAATATCAATATAGCATAGAAAAACCTTATAATAAGTACTCAGGACCTTGAAAAAGAGATAATTTTAGATAATAAGCCTCTTCGAGGCGGAAACCTCCTTTTACCCCACATAAATGTTCAAGTACAAGATGATTCCAAATGAAAATGTGCCCTTGGTATATATAGGATACTAGGAGGTATAATTACAACTAATGGAATAAAGCCGACATAAATAAAATAACATTACTAATGTAATATGCCCCAATTAAGGGGTAATGAGCCAATANGGTAGTTTCCTCCATTTAATGAGATACTCTAAAATGGATCTATTCCTCAGCTGGTGAATTCTTGTGTCAGTGATGGCTTTAGGCTCCAATATGATTTTTCCTTCCTCATCAAGTTTTGGAAATATAGTTTGAACTGGGATATTGTCACCTATAACCTTATTTAAGCATGAAACATGGAAAACTGGGTGTACTCGTGAAGATGCGGGCAACTCCAATTTTTATGCCATAGTACCAATCTTTTGCAACACCTTATAAGGGCTAGAGTGGTTTGGTGATAATTTGTTGTCCTCCTTGGCTTGATTGAGGGACATCTGTTTGTATGGTTGTAGTCTTAAAAACACGCAATCCCCTACTTCAAAATTTCTTTCACTGCAATGTTGATCTACTTGATGTTTCGTGTGATTTTGTGCGATGGTCAGGTTGTCCTTTAAGATTTGGAGAACTTGTTGTTGATGCTCAATGTGATCTTCCACTGCTTGAACCTTAGATTTTTATTTTAGAGAAGAAGTGATGGAAGGAGGGTGGTNTAGTTTCCTCCATTTAATGAGATACTTTGAAATGGATCTATTCCTCAGCTGGCGAATTCTTGTGTTAGTGATGGCTTTAGGCTCCAATATGATTTTTCCTTCCTCGTCAAGTTCTGGAAATATAGTTTAAACTGGGATATTGTCACCTATAACTTTATTTAAGCATGAAACATGGAAAACTGGGTGTACTCGTGAAGATGCGGGTAACTCCAATTTGTATGCCATAGTACCAATCTTTTGCAACACCTTATAAGGGCCAGAGTGATTTGGTGATAATTTGTTATCCTTCTTGGCTTGCTTGAGGGACATCTATTTGTATGGTTGTAGTCTTAAAAACACGCAATCCCCTACTTCAAAATTTCTTTCACTAGGATGTTGATCTACTTGTTGTTTCGTGTGATTTTGTGCTATGGTCAGGTTGTCCCTTAAGATTTGGAGAACTTGTTGTTGATGCTCGATGTGATCTTCCACTGCTTGAACCTTAGATTTTTCTTTTAGAGAAGAAGTGATGGAAGGAGGGTGGTATCCAT
>JZKD02S2168833.1:27326-42511 GCA_000966675.3 Picea glauca | reverse complement strand
TCCCTTAATGCCCTCCCCTTTTAGTGCCAACTTCTTTCCAACAAGCATCAAGCTCATGGCCCTCTCAGATCATGTAAGGTTTGGTTTTCATACCAGCCATATAAGACACGCTTGCTATGATTCTTGTTTGTCTGCTTTGCTCATGGTTCTCCCATAACTATGAGAACTTCTCCCACATTCTCTCCACATTCAAGTGTTCTCTTGCTCGTGGACTCTTCCACATTTCATCTCAGACAACGCTTTCCTGCTCGTGTTTTCTTTCTCCTCAATTATGTTATGTCTTATCCTACACAAACTTTGCCTATGTGCATGCACTGCCTACTCCCCCATGTGTTCTCTTCTGAAAGTACCTGCGTTTTTTTTCATTATTCTCCAAGAAGTTTCTCGAGTTCCCTCCATGCATCTTGGGTTTTACACAATTCACCATGGACGTACTAATCCTAACTCCATGCATTTACATTGGAAGTACTTCCTCAACTACCCAACCATACTTTTATTTAATGATTAACTTTGGAATTAGGAGAAAAGGTAATACATGGTTATTTACCAAAAGTGATTTGCAAGGTGGCTTGGGATTCTCTAGCATAATCAATACCCTTTAGGCCCCCCTCATTAATCCCTCTCATGGTATCATGGATAGCACCTATGCTCCACCCATTAGTCAACGATTGACTTTCTTTATTAAACAATAATACACTTAAAATGTCCATGGCATGGTACTAATGGTTAAGAACATGTGTTTCCTCTTATGAGGTCACTAGTTCAAATATAGAGGGGGGTAGGTTATGTACACCTCTGTAATATTTAATAGTCAAATTGTTATGTGGAGGGGGTCCCTTGTCCCACAAACAAGGGGGGTCTCATACATCAATTCGGTGTCTGGCTTGTTTGTCACCTTAAAATTAGATTATTATTATTATTATTATATTTCCATGATGAGATACAATCATCATTGATCATGATTTATTACAAGTTAATCAGGGGATTAAAAATGGGGTGTTACATTGTTCAAGTTCAATGATTCATATTCCAAATATTTCTAAAAATTCACTAAAGATGTTGAATTTACATTAATTTCTCAAAATTTCAAGTCTGTCATTAAAATAAGGTACAAATATGTGGGCTCTGAAAAATACACACCAAAATTTGTATATGTGTCCTTTAGAGAAAGTGAGAATCCATTTCTATAGAAATTCATGTTACCAACAAAACATACACCTTAAAATTTCAAATTTGTCTCCATTTATCCACATCAAATATAGCATGTCAACAACATTTACATTTTTTAATAGAAATTGACCAAAATTGCCTTGCTTCACTAAAATGCATGTCTGGGGTTCATTTCTTGGCCAATTTGTATGATTTAAATTGGAGAGCACGTGTTTTATCATTCCCTACCTTTCTACATTTCCATGTTTCAAATTTGAGACTAAAACTCGTTGTTATGCATAAATATTCAAATTATGCCCTCTTTTCATAATATGTCCAAAAAATTTGCATGGTGTTTCTAGAATGCACATCAAATCCCCATCATGCTTGATATAAGAAAATTGTCCATGTGGCCACAAAACTCATTTTTTATATTTCCTCAATTTATCTCCAACTGCATGCAAAGTGTGTGCAACACTACCCTTTAACATTGTGCTAGTAAATGCACGCCATCATCACTAAAATAAGTGCCAAGGAAAAGTTAAGGATCCAAATCAAGTTCTATAAGATGCTTTGAATTCTATATTTAATTCTCCACAAGCCCTTTTCATCTTGTTCCATGAATCTACTCCTTTTTTCCCAAGGAAAGACCTTGCGAAAAACCCTTTGAGTACTCCCCCATGATCCGTCGATGGTAAATGAGGTAAAACATTGGCCCTGATTATGGAGTCTAACCCCAAGGGGATCAAGAGAGTTGACCATGTGACGTCACCAAGTTTTTAGGGGGGGGAGATCTCATGGCTAGCTCAAGAATCCTTTAGCTAACCCTCGATGCTACCGTGACTCCACTCCTATTATTTTTTGTGCTTGAAAACAAAGTTGCCTTTATTCCCACAATTCAGATAATTGCACACTTGGAGATTTAAAATGTATGCCCAAGGAAAAGTAGACATGCTTATATCCTGAAATTTGAACTGGATACATGCTTATCAATTTAATTTACTTGCAGGATAACTTACTATTCAAGGATACCCTTGCATCAAAAGCTCTCTATCCTTGAAATATATGCTTGGATATGCATCAATATAGTGATTTTTTAATTGGATGTTCATGATGAATCTGTTGAATGAAACATTTTCTCTATGAGGAGTGAGTGTCAATTTGTACAATGGACATTAGCGAGAGCTCATCATGATGTAAATGAGAAAACAAATTTGTGTAGCACAATAACTATGGCGGATAGGTGTTGGTGATTATGAAAGATAAGTGCTTGAGATTATTGGAGTAAACCAAGAGCGCAATGACACCCACATGCAAAAATGAGTGCAAATTCAACATGGTTATAGAATTGACTACACTTTGCACATAAATACCATGGATATAGAGTTTTGTTTGGATTGCATGTCCTTTGTAGTGGTTATTGTTTTGATTGAAGTGAGTAAGGTTATTGGTCCAGTGTTAGTTGACTGGTTTATTTACGGTTGTGTGATGAACATAAAAGATCATTGATTAACCACATTAGCCAACAACCAAATGGTTAGTTACATTAGCCAACAATCACGAAATTTCATCATTACTCGCACATCAAACAACAACCCAAACAACATATACATACCCTTATACATTCCCAATTAGCAACCCAAACAACAACTCATTATACATACCCAAATAACAATCGAAACAATAAAGAACTAAAACATACCTGAGCAATGACCCTGCTACTATCCCCAAACAACTCATTTACTTATCACAAGAGAGAAATAGGTATGCTCAATGGATCAACATTATGCCTTCAATTCTCCATATGTCACTCATTCCCATAGTAAATTATTTTGACACAAATCTGTTACACTATAAAAACTACATTAACTAATTCATTATAAATACCCAAACAGAGTTGAACTTAAACATACCCAAACAACAAAGCTGTCGCTTGTTTCCTAAGGTCACAAATCTTATGATAGAAGTTATGTTAGGGATTTTTTCCCTAGAAGGAAACACTCTTTTATGTATGAGGGAATTGTGTCATGGTTGAGTGTAATAGTGAATATTGTATTATGAGAGAGGAGATTTTGAGACAAAGAAGAGGAAGTTATAGCAAGTGTTTTGTAGGTTTTATCCCTTCATTTTTGTTGGATAATAAAAAAGGAGGACCTGGAAATTTCTCTGGTGGATGTATCCCACACTGGGTGAACCATGTATATCTGTGTCTCTATTGGATTGTGTATCTTTTGTGTATTATTTCCACATTTTTTTTTATTTTATTGCTCCGCAATCAATTTTTTCTAACCTCGCTATCCCCAAACCGCCCATTCACTTATCACAAGGGAGAAAGGGTATTCTTAACAAATCAACATTGTGGATCTTATTTGCAGTCACGGTGTTCTTAGCTGGCCCAATTCAAGTTATTTCCAAGTCTATTATGGACATTCTTAATAAGTCTTGGCAAAAGTAGAAAGAAAGATACCATGAATATCACCAATCCCATGTTGGGGTCAAAGCAATCCCTACAATGAATGCATGTTATCTACAAGTAGGTCCATGGACTTTGAAAAAATTTATAGGAAACAATGCTTTTAGGTTGGGAACCAAAACAATGCCCTTAGTTCCATACTCTATAAGCTACCCAAATTTGGGTGAAAGAGCTTCATGTTATAAAAATTTATCAACAATGAATTATTTATGGGGGGAAGTTGAATGAAAGATGTATATGAAAAAAAATAAGAAGGAAACAAGGCTTTGAAATAGTATGGGTTGGTAAGAAAACCTATTGGCGTGTAGAACATCACTACATGGATATTCAATTCAAAAAGTTTACATTGGCATTGTGGTTAAAATTAGTAGATAATAGACTTAAGAAAATCATTAACTATGTAAATGAATAGCTTTGTTGGTATAACACATGCTTCTAGCTCATATAACCTTGTGTTGTGGGGATTAATGGACAATGCTAGGTCTAGTAGTTCATGCCCAAATTGAAAGAAATTTAGTGTTTTTTTTTAACATGAACTACAATAAATTCCTCTTCAATAAAGGCCAAACCCATAACAGTAATAAAAGCCAAACCCGTAGCAAAAGCCAAATCCATAGCACCATTTGAGGCCAAATCCTTAATAGAGGATAAACCCATAATATTTATGGAAGCCAAACCCTTAATAGAAGAAAAATCCATGACATTAACAGAAGACAAACTATTAACATAAGCCAAACCCATAACACTAATAGAGGCCAAACCCTTTGCTCTCAACATATGCATCCAAATAGAGTTCCATAATAGAGCTAGTGTATTGAAATACACCAGCAAGGTAATTAACATGACAGGAATAATTTCCTACTAGTTAAAAATGCCTCTGCCACTCCCATGTTGAGTATTGTGCCTTCATTCTTCTATGTGTTTCTTGCTCCATGAAGAGCTCCTCCATTTCCCTACGAACACCATGAAGGCAAATAAGACATTGAAGCCACAAAGTAAAAAGGCCATTGAAACCACAAAGGGAAAAATAATCCATTAGAAAACAAAGTGAATTACCTCGATGCATTGATGTTGTTGGTCGTTGTAGAGCATATAAGCCAGGGCATTCAATTTGTGACTCCACAATATGCAAGGTTTCCTCACTACAATAATTCTAAACGAAGGACCATCTTTGATCCAGGTGGATATTTGTGGCCACCCACTTCTTCCAACTGGCTCACATACAATTTTCATCATGGCAGTTTTTTTCTAGTTTTTCAAGTCCTAAACTTTCAAGGTCGTTTTGAGGCCCTAAACAACGTTTTTTGGACCTGCCACAGTATTTTTGTTCCCAGAGCCAAAGTGTGATAGCATAATGTGTAGTCCTCGAATAGACCTTTCCAACTGGATATCATGCGCCTAAAACGAAGATCGCATGCAAAAGTTACGACCCTGGGAAGTTGATGTACCACCTTACCCCATCAAAGCCCACATGATTTTTGGCGCTTCATCTCATAGGGTAAGGTTTTTGGATGTCTAAGTTTTTCTAATTACTTCTTGATGCTAAAAAGGCCTGGAGGCATAATTGTAATGTGCTTAGGCGAATGCGCATAGCCACAACATCTCTTCTCAGATATTAGCTACCACCATTCGAGCAAGAATATTTCATTCTGCATTTTACAGTTTCAACAGATTTCTTGATTGAATAGAAGTTAAGTTTCATTGTATAAATATGGATCAGTGGTATCAGAGAAGTATGTTCTTCATTTGTTTCTGTGTGCATCTCCCCAATGAGTTTAGGGTATAAGAAGTTGGGACTCAAACCAGTTGAGCCTTTGCGAGATCGGCCTCACCGAATCCGATGGCCGCTCATGGGGGAAGAAAAGAGAGACGATGGGGCAGGAGATCCCTTTAAAGTGTTGCTCAAGGAATCCCTCAAGTGACATAGGAACGAGATGATGGATAATTTTGTGCAAATTCTTTGGCGACTACCAACATGTGACACATCTTCCTTGAGTGGAGGCGCTACCCCCTTCAAGGTACATATAAATTTTGATATTCCTATATTTGAAGCTCAAATAGATGTAGATGTTGTAGACAAATGGTTAAACCTTCTAGAAGGGTATTTTTCTATCCATAACTTTTCTGATAGAGAAAATATTACATTTTCACTCCTTAAGGTCGTCCCCCATGTCAAAGATTGGTGGAAGAATTTATGTGAGCAAAAGGAAACAGAGGAATCTACATTATTTGTAGTCACACCCACTTGAGGTTCTTTCAAGGATGTTATTAAGGAACAATACTACCCAGTTGGAAGTTATTTCGCCTTATATATAAAATGGACCACACTATGATAGGAAAGTTACCAGATAGTGCCAGAGTTCACCAATGTCTTCCATACCTTGCACACCAAGTTGGGTATCAAAGACTCTTAGTGACATTTGTTGCTCAAGTACTGCGGTGGTCTGCATAGATACATCCATACAGAAATGGAGTTTCCAGACATCTCATCCTTGGGCACGGCCTGTCGATATGCTGTCAAAATCGAGCAAAAGCTTGAACAAAAGACGTTGCAATTTAGGTTTGCGAACCCCTCATAGTTGAAGTAGGGCAAAGTCAGCCCCAACCTGAAGAACAAAGGATAGAGAAAGGATGGACGGTCTCGGGACAGCCAATTTAATCCACAAACAAAGAAGGACAATGGGAAGACAAAGAAAGACACTAGGAAGTGGTGTGAGTTCCATAAGAGCCCCTGGCATAACACTGTTTAATGTCGCTCAAAGCAGTCATTGGTGGTCAAGGTGAAAGCCTCTGAATCAAATGTGGGTTTCGACTCTAAGTCAATACCAAATAAAGGGAGACGAATCATTGATGTGAATCTGGATGCCACCGTTTCTACAACCAAGATCTAGCCCGATGAACCTGATGAACCAGAGGAAGGTGAGTGCCTCTTTCATTCACAGATGTGGGTGAATGGTACTCCATTGCACGTCATCATCGACAATGGTAGCCAAAAGAACCTCATCTCAGTGGAGGTCGTTAAGTGGTTGACTCTATCGACAACACCACACCCACAATCATACACCATTGGATGGCTTTGTTAAGGGAGTGATATCCACCTTAGCCAACAGTGTCGCCTGCTCTACGGTGGCATCAAGCCCTTCAAAGATGAGGTATTGTGTGATGTTGTCCCTCTTGAATTTTGTGATGTTCTTTTGTGCCAACCTTATTTATGGAAACGTCATGTTGTATATGAGTTTAGGCCTCGTAGTCTTATGATTACTTTCGACAGGAAATTGTATAGGATACTCGAGGTAGTCCCACCTACTGTCATTTCCTTGATCTCTGACAAGCAATGTCGGAAGGTCATCTCTCAAACCGAGAAGTTTGTCTTCTTCGTGATTCACATTCAAAGTGAGTGGAAGGTTGCAACCACATCCATGGCCTTCACGACATGTCTATCCACGCAACAAAAGTAAGTGGATAAGGTCGTGGAAGAATACAAAGACATCTTCTCCTCACCCACTAGGGTACCTCTAAACTGTCAGGTCAAGCATTCTATCGATCTAACCCTTGGCGCACCACTACCCAATGGGCCAGTCTATTGTCGCTCTCTATCAGAAAATGAGGAAATCAAGTGCCAGATCCAAGAACTGCTTGAAAAGAAGCACATCCAACCAAGCTCATCGCCTTGTGGAAGCCCAATCGTGCTTGTGCAGAAGAAAGATGGGACATGGTGACTCTGCATTGATTACCCGGCCCTAAATAAAATCACAGTTGGGAACTGGTACCCAATTCCTTGAATTGACGATCTCCTTGACCAACTCAAGGGGTCCAAATACTTCAATAAGATTGATCTGAATTTTGGCTACCACCAGGTCCCAATAGAGCAAACTGATGTATGGAAGACTACCTTCAAGTCCAAAGAAGGTCTTTTTGAATGGTTGGTCATGCCCTTTGGCTTGAAGAATGCCCCAACAACTTGCATGAGGATGATAGACGATATCTTGTGGCCCTTCACCAATTCTTTTGTGGTGGTCTATTTGGATGACATCATCTTCAACAAGAGTTGGGCAGAACACTTCCAGCATATTAAACAGGTTCTGCACACTCTATGGCAACACAAGTTATATGCAAATTTTGAAAAATGATCCTTCGTCATGAACATGGTCCAATACCTAGGCTACATTTTTCATGAGCATGGATTGCATGTCGATCCAGCAAAGATCTATGTCATTTGTGACTGGCCATTCCCGACCACACTCACCGAGCTTCAGGGCTTCCTAGGCCTTTCCAATTTATATTGCAGGTTCATGTTAGGATTCTCCCACATTGCATGGGCCCTTAGCCAAATGACTAGAGGTGGTGGCAATAAAAATTTCGTGTGGGGCTAGTCACGACAGAAAGCGTTCAGTGATTTGAAGCAACGCTTGTGCTCAGCCCCGGTGCTCTCTTCACCCGACCTGCAACATCCTTTTGAGATTGACACAGATGCTTCAAACTATGTTGTGGGTACAATTCTCACTCAACACGAACATCATGTGGCCTATCATAGTGAGACACTATCAGATATCATCTGTAAGTACCCCACTTACGACAAAAAAATGTACACCATTGTACAAGCATGTCGTCAGTGGAGGCATTACATTCTCAGGAAGGAGACAATCATCCACACCGATCATAAGCCTTTAAAGTTCATGCAGACACAATGAAAATTGTAGAATGACCGCCATCAGAAGTGGTCCACATACTTGCAACATTTCCATCTTAACATCAAGTATAAGACAGGGAGCACCAATCGCATCACTGACTGCCTCAATCGACCTCTAGTTGCAGCACTAACCACGGTGCTACACTCTTGCGCACATGAGACCTCCAAATGGCCCCAACTCTATGAGAGAGATCCTGACTTCACCACTACATACCATATGTTGGGCACAAACATAGTTGTCATTGATTTCCATCTTCAGGACGGGTTGGTGTGCCATCTAGGCCATCTCTGCATCCCCTCAAGCGAGCGAGTGAAGCTGATTTGGGAAGCTCACTATAGTCGGGTAGCAAGACATCTCAGCATAGAAAAGACAGTGGCAGTGTTGCAACAACATTTCTATTGGTCGAAACTTCAACAGTATGTCAGTAAGTATATCGGGTCCCACACAGCCCACGCCATTAGCAAACTGGCAATTAAGAAACAAGGCATGTACACCCCTCTTTCTAATCCCGACAGGCCCTGGGATTCCATCTCGATGGACTACATCTCGAGCCTTCCTTCCACCAAGTAGGGGAATTACTGTGTTTTTATGGTGGTTGATTCATTTTCCAAGATGGAAATTATGGTCACCTGCAAGAAGAGCATCACAATGGAGGCCATTGCCAAGCTCTTCTGCGAACGAGTATGGGTACATTTTGGGATACCAAAAACCATCATCTCAAATCAGGACAGTCGGTTCCTCAACACATTCTGGTCTTGCCTCTGGTCATTCCTGGACACCAAGCTCACCAAATCCACTGCCTTCCACCCCCAAAAGTATGGCCAAACTGAGGTCGTCAACAGGATGATCATGCATATCTTACACATGTACAATTCCAAGCATCTGTGTACATGTGATGAGAGTCTTCCTTATGTTCAACACAGTTACAATAGAGCCATACATAGCTCAATCGACCACAACCCCTTTCAGGTGGGGTTGGGATTTCAACCATTGGGTCCCATGGATGTTGCACTACCCATTGCATCCACACAGGCTAAATAGTCCCATGCTCAAATTGAAGCCGACAAAGACACCCGATTCCTTGAACGAATACAACACATCTACCAACAGGTTCAGTATATTTTGCAGAAGTCCAATGCCAAGTACAAGTAGCGCCATGATCAACATCAGGTGCCACGCAAGTTTCAGGTGGGAGATAAAGTTTGGTTGCACTTGCAGGAAGAATCCCTTACAAGACCCCATCGGAAGCTTCATCCACTCCGCTATGGACCTTACACCATCATCAAGGTTGTGGGTGACAATGCTTTTAAGCTCAACATTCCCCCCTTTCTTGGATTGCACCCAATGTTTAATGTGGACCTCCTTTGGCCATACTTTCCACCATTATTAGACACCTCAAAGATAACAGAACAGTTGACACCAACAGATCTAAACCCTGACTACATGGAACAGGCATCCACAAATTATATAGTGGACACAAAGGTTAAGGGCACTCGCCAATAGAAGCTTCAACTTTATCATGTTGTCAAAGAGGGGCAGCTCCTACACCAAGGAAAGTGGCTCACCCGAGGTGAAATTCAGCAGAAATTTCCTCATCTGATGAGGGAACTCAACGCAATGGAGAGCATTGCTCCCTAAGGGGGGAGGATTGATCTAGGTGGATATCGGTGGCCACCCACTGTTGACGCCAAAAAGTGCAATATAAAATTCATGCATGCTAATAAGTTGCAATGCATTACTACTTACATATTTTAAATATAACTAGTAGGTGGGACCCCTTTTTAAAAGAACAAGAAAAGGAAATGACCCCTCTTGTTAAAATTTGCAAGCTGCATAAATTCTGGTTCATAGTTGCGTAACAAAAGAAGGTGTACTATTTGAGAATAAAAGAAGAGATGGTCTAACCTGGTTACATTTGCAAAGACTGGATGTTTGGTATGTTAGCAATTTGATTCAAAGAGGAAAAATGTTTATTTCTTTAGACATTTAAAAGGTACACTTTGCTACACTTAGGATTTGGCATACTATCCAAACTCTAAGTTCAAACTCATACAAACTTATGGGTACATTTGTTATGTACATGGGCATTTGATTATTATATTATATGGTTATCCTTCATTAGTAATATATATGGGATATGTTTTAACTTGAAGCTAAGTGGTTGATATTTGTTGGGCATATGATAGTTTATTTGATCCATGTTGAAAGGCAGACTTTGATTTTCGGATTGGAAATGGTTATGTTAAATAAAAAAAATGGATATACAATGGTTCTAATGTTTTGTTGGCATATGTTTAAACTGGTTTTGGGAGATTAAGTAAGCTCCTATGTGAGTTTTTGTTGATAGCACTCAATGTTGAAGGATGGGGAAGCGATGTGCATTTATTGCACGTCCTTCTTGCCCTTATCTCGAGGTTGCCACCTTTCACTATGCATTTCGCACTTGGTTCTGGGTGCTTTGGTTAGTAAGTGTTTCAGTTTTTGTGGCTTCTCGGTGAATTTGTGGTTGCTCTCTGTAGCTTTTAAGTGATTTCCTACAGGTATGTTGCTTTTCGTTTTTCATTCATTGATACCTTTGCTCTGCTCTACTTAAAATTGACTTGTTGGTTCTAGGGTTTTGCATGCAGACTGTGTTTGGATTTCCAAATATTTAAGTGAAAATTATGACGAAGTTTGTGAAGTTTATGGTGTTGGTTGGAAATGGAAAAATGTATTTTGACTTGGGTTCCTCTTTCTTTTGGTATAAATGGAATCTGAAGCAGTATTGTGGTTTGGTATTTTGGTTTTTGAAATATATGGTAGTTTTGTGGCCTGGAATAGCGTTAGAATTACTATGGGTGGGACTGTTAGCAGAAGTTTATGGTTAAAAGTGCGTTATGTTTACCTCCTATTTTATTTTGAAGCTATAAGGGTTTTTCTTTACAAAAATAAATTGAACCAGAGTCTTTGAAATACACCAACTCTCCTCACTATGGCATGCTCGAAACCTAGAGGGTTTGCATTTCTTTCGTGGCCAGGTAGTAAGTTTCGAACCTGGTTTGATTTCACGGCAATTAACTAATGGAGATTGGGTGTTATAGCGAGATATTTTATAATGGAATTGATTTCTCTCTCATCTCTTCATGTTAACATTGGTATCCTTATTATGATTATAGTTGAGGTAAAAATTTGTTGGAAGACTCCTTCATAACTCCTTATCATTTTCGAAAGCATATATGGTTTAAAATGAGAAAACTTACAAAAGTTTAATAGTTTGTGAAATATTCCTTGAGGTTTTTGTTGATAGGCAGATTGAATGTTGTCTTGTCATGACTTGCTTGAATGGTCTGAATAAATCCTCTATATTGATAATTTAAAATGGATATGGCACAAATGAGATTTGATGGTTGGAAATTTTGTCATTCTAATATGGAAATGATTGACTCGACGAACAATTGTATGACCAAAATATTTTAGTAGAAGACATTGGAACAATAACCATGTCATTCTCATCCATAATTTCATTTTCCACACATTACAAGCCCTCCATTTTCCCAAAAACATTTAATTCATCCCTTGTTTTGTTGTTATAAATTCCATTTCTAAAAGGAATAGTGGAAAAGAATTGAATGATAACCTTAATTAGAGATGATGATGTGGATGGTATATACCTTATGTGAATGAAAGGTATTATTGTTGCTTGAAAAGTATTCATCTATTCATTCCTTCATTTTATCATTTTTCATTCATTTTCCCAATGGCCCTATAACTCCTTGTTCTAATGCAATTATAAATTAAATTGACAGCATGATTAAATGTTTTTATTGGATGGATTGCATATGCTTATGTTTGTGAATGATGGAGCCAACATTTTGATTTTATTTAGGTAGAGTTTTGATGAATTAATAGTTAAATGTTATTCATATTATGATATGGATTTTTTCTTTTAGAATGAGTTTTTTTCAGTCGAGGCAGCAATGGAAGAGGTGGAAATAGAGGAAGAAATAATAATTGGCAAAGAGGCCATAGGAGGCCATGATTTTCAATACAGTTTGACACAGATCTACAAGATTTAAACCATCTTTTTCAAGATGGGATTTTCAATTTAATCCGTCAAGGAATTTTGCAGCCCAGACATGAAAGACCTCCCTTTTAGCCTCACCAAAATTTCTATCATGTCCATGTCCTCGTTGATGTATCTATGCAAACAAAACCACCCATCAATGAGGGGTGGCAAGAAGTTGTTCATCAGCCCATTGTACCTCATCATGGCTCGCCCGCAGTATCACTATCATTTCCCCCTCCTCCACCATCGTTTAATCAAAATGCTCAAATTGATCGTGTTGTTTCACCAGTTCAGTCCTCTCATGCAAGCAAAAGGCTCAAGACTGTCATCCCCGAGCTATAAAGAGACAAAGGTAAAAAGGTGGCCATTCCCTTTGAGTCCTCCAAAGATTCCTTAGAGTCAATGACCTCTCATTCCCACCTCAAAGATGATTTTTCTCATATCATCGGTGAGATCCAACCATTAGGCTCCAATTGGCATAATGTTGTTGCACGGGACAAGTCAACAGAAGGATCAAGAAAAGCAACTAGCAGTGGAAAGAGGTAGGCAACCTCTCATAGTAAATATGGATTTTAATTATTTTATTATTGACAGGTTTTATTTATGGTCAATAGTTGGATGATAGGATGTTATGGAAAACAATGATACAATTTTACTATGTTTTGGACAACACACATATATTTCTTTTTTTTTTTACAACAGTCATATGTTTTTAAAAAATAGAAATATTTTTGGTTATTTATGAGCATGGGAGTTACGAGGGAAATATTCAGGCATATTTGATGGTGTTATGTTTTATGGATTATTTGTCATTGAATGGATAAATAATGGAGTAACAAGGAGGGAATCTTAATTGTTCAAAGTCTAAAACAAGAAAAGTTAATGGGTCCCACCTATTAGTTATTATTTAAAAAATTGATCCTTATTATTTATTATTATTTATCTACTTGTCCCAAGTTGTGAATTAAGTTAACTAAAGTTTATCTAAAACAGTAGTTGAACTACCATAACTTATTGGAGAAGGATAAAAGCTCACACAAAGGAAGAGACGAGGGGGAGAGAACAAGAATGGAATTTTGAGATAAGGTTTGCCCTATACTTATGAGATTATTTATTTTCTTCATTCATTCTGAGTTTATTAGAAAGCTAAACCATCTTGATGACAACAGGGTCTTATTGAAGGCAACAAGATTCAAAATTGAATCATATATTTCAGAATCTTGTTTCTAAAAGGTGTAACATCTATCTTAGGCAGTCTGTGTATTCTTGTTTGTTTGTGGATTAGATTTCATGACTGATAAAGAATATCTTGCATAGTCAAGTGATGGTGCTTCTATGGCAAGTTGATCCAGATTCTTAGCTTCAGTTTTCTTTGTGTTGTCATAGTCTTTTTGTATGGTGCCCATCGAAGACTTCTAAATCTGACTTTGGTCCCTACCCTCGCAGGGGTTTGTAAAGAGAAATTTGCTTTGCATCTTGAATGAAGTTAATATAAAAAAAATTAGATTGTTGATCTTTGTCTCACATGTGTGTTAATTTACGATATTTTTCAGATTCTCATTTAATCTTTTCTTTATCCAAACACATGCTTATGTATATTTTTTCACTTTCTTCTTTTGTACAAATATATATAATTAATAAAAACCAGCCTTGGTCCCTTACACTTATTACTTTTGGATCAAGTGATTGTTTTGGTTTAAGGGCTATAAATCCCAGGTAACATTCCCAACTATCTTGCATTAGCCTAGCAAGATTCGAAAATCTGTGAGTAAGGTTCTTCATACCTTTTCCTCAACACCAACCTCTTCCAACTGGCTCACATACAGTTTTCATATGTGACGGAATAATGTGTATTTGTCGGATAGACCTTTCCAACGGGCTCTCGTGCGCCTAAAATGGAGATCGTATGCAAAAGTTACGACCCCAAGAAGTTGATGTACCAACTTACCACATCGAGGCCCACATGAATTTTGGCGCTTCATCTCCTAGGGTTAGGTTTTTGGATGTTTAAGGTTTTTCGATTACTTCTTGATGCTAAAAAGGCCTGGAGGCCTCATTGTAATGTGCTCACGTGAATGCGCATAGCCACCACGTCTCTTCCGAAAGGTTAGCTACCACCATTCGAGTAAGATTGTTTAATTCTGCATTTTATAGTTTCAGCAGATTTCTTGATTGAATAGAAGTTAAGTTTCATTGTATCTATGTTATTATTCCCTATATCTTTGTTTTAATGTTATAGATCTATGTTTCATTTCCTTCCACTCATAAATCCGGATCAAAAACACATGGTAATCCAAGACCCTAAATGGAAAAGACAAGTGAGTTTTGATGGACTCTATAGCTAGATCAAAGGTAACCATAATCCATTTAAAGTAAGCACATGCATTGTGCATGGCATTCCATGGACGAACCAAACAAGTAGGGGAAAATTAGTGAGTGTATATGAGTGAGAAATTGCAAATATGTGGGGATTGTTGCTATAGCATACAAATA
The DNA here is from genome assembly GCA_000966675.3 of Picea glauca. NCBI lineage: Eukaryota > Viridiplantae > Streptophyta > Pinopsida > Pinales > Pinaceae > Picea > Picea glauca. The sequence goes on along the minus strand of JZKD02S2168833.1, from coordinate 27,660 downwards.
CCTTCTATCCATTGTTGAGGATACAAGGTACCTCTTGAAACCACAAATTTCCATTCATTTATCTTGCTATGATACCATTCTATAAATTCCCAGCCTTCTACCTAGGATGAAATCCACATTTTCATAACTTTGATACCATAATTCCTCGTTGTCATGTTACCAATTAATTAATGCAAGAAAATATGACAATGCATGTTGTTGGGGCTTAGAAATGTCATGTTTTCATCCACCTTTCCCTTCATTATTCTTCACATTTCATCGCCCCATTAACCTTTCACGATATCATTTCATAAATATACTTGGGTTTCACCTTATTATTCTCCACTTTATTCAT
>JZKD02S2168822.1:28359-42511 GCA_000966675.3 Picea glauca | reverse complement strand
CACCACTTGGGGAGATCATTCTCATGTACCTAGGAATCAGGTAGTATGACTAAGGGTAAAGTCCATCCTCCTTAGTTAGAGCCATGAAATATTGATTGAGTACTACTATTGAAAACCCAATGGTATATCAAAGAGTTATAAGGCCTAACACTTCCTTTCCCATAAGTCCCTACTAAACACTAATCCCATCACGCCTAGACTTAATAACCAAAATATGACTCCTACAATGGCTTATGAAGGATCATCCTTGACATAAGAAGATAATTAAGATGTGGAATTTAAGGTGTCTAATTTGGAAGCGAAAACAACAAGTATGTATACTATAATGGAACTAAAAAAAAAATCCCAAACTTCCAAATATGATCTCAAAGATAGTGTCCAAGATAATCTCAAAGAAGATAAGAATCCTCCTCACCCTAAATTCACCTCCTCAAGAAGAGGATAAGGAGAATGGCATGGTTTAGTCCTAGTCACATATGGAGAAAATGTTAACACATCTAGAGAACAAGAGGATTGAGACCCAAACATTTGATCATTCATTGCTTCGGGATCTACATCATCATAGGTTAAACTCAAGACCAAGGAAAAACTTCATTCCCAAGATTGATATGAGGAAGTTCGATGGTAATGATCTCATGACATGGATATTCCAGATGGAGCAATTATTTGATATACACCAAGTGTCAACCCTACAAAAGGGAGCTATTGCATCCTTACATTTAGAACCTCAAAGTTCCAAAACTATAAGAGACTATTCCAATCATATATTGTCATGATTTAGCTACTATTATTATTCCTCAAACTCTCAAGATAAAAGGATATATTAAAAAAAAAGGGTAATATTGTTAATTGATTCATGTAGTACCTATAACTTCATTAACAACAAATTATCCAAACTTCTCGATTTCTTTATATATCCAACACTAGAGTTTCAAGTAATGATTGCAGATGGAGGTACTGTAAATTGTTCAAGGAAGTGTCATAGCATTAAATTCACTATAGGGGATTATTTCTTAGCTAGCCCAATGGTTGCAATCCAAATGGGTGATGTTGATGTAGTCTTAAGGGTTTGATGGTTGCAATTGTTGGGAACACTGATTTTAATTTTCATGAGATTTCCCTTGGAAGGCAAGGAAATTGAACTCAAAGGTATGCAAAGGAAAGCATATGAATTAATAAGCTCTTAAAACATGACAATATTATTAAGAAATGGACACCCCGAATTAATTTCACAGTTGTTCTCACTAGATGTTTAAACATCTAAACCCTCTATTCCCTTTCATCTTCAAATAGTTATCAACACCCATTCCGATGTATTTGTCGTTGGAAAATTGGTTTGGACAGTTGGTTGCCGTTGATGTCAACCCTTGGAGATTGATTTCAACCCTTGGAGAAGTTTGGAAGCCCTATATATGTGGTTGATATTGATGGTGAGTCAGTTATCATTGATGGAGTGGTTGATGTCATAATATGTGTTGGGTGTAATTGATGAAGTCTACATGAATCCCCAGAGGTGTGGTTACGGGAGCCAAAGTTTGTCGAGGAAAATGGACATGAAGGACAATGCAAATTCAAGTAATACTATCATAGATGGATATTCCTTTTCGTGTTGTTTCTGGTGATAGGTGGTCTACCACATGATTCCTCACGGTTGAGGAGTTATGAGGTCATGAAGTTGGAAGCCCCAAAGATGGGTTAAGAAGCCCCTATTTGGTTACAATATGGGTTAAGAAACCCCTAATTGGTTGCAAGTAATTAATGAAAGGGTAAAGTGGTTGTAACAAGAAAGTTCAAGAAGCACTAAAGTTAAGGAAATAGGTTACTTATAAAAAGTATATATACACCTCAAGAAGTCACTCATAAGTACATTCACACACAAATTCTATTGAATATATTCTATGTGAGTAAGTGATTCTTATTTGATGTAACCAAGGAGATATAAGGAGAATTTCATAGGGAAGATGAAGTAAATAAGGGAGAAATTCCAAGGGATGATGAAGTCTTGTGATGATGTGTTCTAAGGTATGTTATTTAAAGTTCATCTTACCATTTTCTCTATAATTTTTTTATATAATGATTTAGATAGTGAAAAATGGAGGAGGTTTAGAAGACATGTCAAGGTACATGTGGTAAAAATTTCATCTTTTGGGTCGTTGTATTTTATGATATACACTATGTGGAAAATAGGGTTTTGGATAGTCATGAAACTAGTCTCAAATAGGTGTTCTGGGTAAAATAGTCATAACTTCTTCATAGAGGATCCAAATTTAGTGAGACAAAACTAATTGGATAGAGTAAAGTCTGTAGTATGTTTTGTATGATTTTCATATCTATATATTGAATATTCTGCGCGTGGCATGCTCTACAAGTTTGATCTCTAGAATAAGTTAGAATTCAACAAGGCCTGTCATTTTTGTTATAACTCCTTTTCTGGGATGTTCCAAGCAGTGAAACTTAAGGAATTGCAGAGAAGATATTGATCAATTTTTGGTACAAGTTTCAGACCTTTATTCATTACACGTACGGATTTACGCTTTTTGAAATTTAGGGTTTGTGACTAATCCAAAAACTAGTCCCGTGAGACTAAGGTAAAGTTTGATGAAGATGTTATTCTCTTGTTGTTGAAGTTGAGGAAGGTATGTAGGTATGTGATCACATACACCGGGTCTGTTAGAGAGTTACATGCATTTTTGTATGCATGTTTTTAGGGTTACATGTTGATTATGTTATGGTGCATGCTTAAGGCAAGTCTTTGGTAAATTATTGAGGCATTAGCACATGCTTGAGGCACACATTAGGTGCATGGTTAAGGAATATAATTGGTATATGATATTGGTTGTTTGGTACTTTTTTGAGGCACTTCATTGATGATATCTTATGGTACATGGTGTATGGAATGATTGAGACATATCATTAGTGATATGGTATATGGTTGAGGCACATGGTTTGAGGAGCATCTTGGATACTGGGCACATTGTTTGAGAAACATTTTTGGTATATGTATGAGGCATTCCTTGGTGACATTTATGTGTGGTGAGATACATAGTTGATGCATGATATGGTTTTGTCACATGGTTGTGGTACATGGTTGATGCTTGGTATGGTAAATGGTTGATGCTTGGTATGGTACATGTCGATGGTTTGGTACATGCTTTGGTACATGGTTGAGGCATATATCTTGTGATGTTATGTTGGTGATCTTGATACATGCTTGATAGAGGCATGTGTTAGTGATGTTGGACATCTAATTGAGAGGTTTCCTTGGTATATGATCCATGTGAGAGGATCTGGTTGAGTATCGATGATAGTAACAGGTTGGACAGGTTGATCAATGATAGGTTGATGTGACAGGTTAGATACAGTGATAGGTTGATGTGACATGTTGGAGGCAATGACAGGTTGACAGGTCACATGTTGATGTGACAGTGGCAGTGACAATGGAAATGATAGTGACAGTGACAATGACAATGGCAATGGAAGTGATTGAGGTAGTGACAGTTTGGTCTACACTTATATTTCAGGGTGACAGGACTAGGCAAGGAAAGGGGGTTGTATCCTCCTTTCGGTTGGTGCCAAAGAACTTAGGGAATTGGAGCTTCCTTTAGGTTAGAGCCTGGGAATCAGGGGGTTGTATCCTCATTCTAGTTGGATCCAGAGAATTCAAGGAGTTGTAGCTTCCTTCAGGGTAGAGCCTAAGAATCAGGGGGTTGTAGCCTCCTTCTGGTTGGAGACAGAGAATTTAGGGAGTTGTAGCTTCCTTCAGGTTGGATCTTGTAAATAGAGGGTCGTAGCCTCCTTCCAGTTGTAGTTGGAGAATTGGGAAGTTGGTTCTTCCAATGAATGTAGTCTTTGATATATAATAAAGCATTCTATGGTTTTCTCCCATTTGGGTTTCCACGTAAAATATGGTGTATTGTGTACTTGATGTGATGGTTCTTGTGTTTATGTGCTCATGATACACTGATGTTATATTGATGATATATTGTTTATTAAGTTGAAGTTTATATATTGTGATTAAAAGTAGTAAAAGTGTTCATAATGATTCACCCCCCCACTCTTAGTAATCCAACATTTGTTGCCATGCCCAAATGTCTTGTGCTTACTCAAGAACATAATCATGCTATTCAATTGATTGTAGGGAGCCTTCTTTTTAACACACAACCTTACAAATATGAATATGCCCATAATAGTTAAAATCTAGCATATGGTTCAAGAAATGGTAGACACTAGCATCATGAATACTTTATGTATTGATTGATTTATGTATATAAAAATGTATTAATTTAAAAATGTATCTCAATGATCTAATTTAATGATACACATGTGCGTGCACACAAAATGAAAACCAACTTATATATTAATACAAAAATGTATATTTAATCAACATAAATTATTCAAAGAACATGAAAAAAATAATTGATTAATTGATTAATTTATGAAAAAATAATAATAAGCAAAACAAACATATAAAAAAATTAGCATTAATCTAATTACATGAAATAAGTTATTTGAGCTAGAATGCCTTAAATATATTATTAAAGGGAAAGAATTATAGCTTGGCAATCACCTATTAATCTCTAACATAATTATGTCTACAATTATAAACTATTGAAAGTACTAAATCCAATTAATACAACAAATGACAATTAATCACACATGGGGCACTAATCATGGCTTTGATGCAATTATGTTAAGTCAAGGTAGTGAGTATGTACTATGCATTATGCCCATGTTATATGAGAAGGTCATATCAAATGCACATATAAGCTAAACAATGCTAACATAAATGTAGAGGATATCTTGTCAAACACAAAGATTTTAAGAGGATAGCTTGTCAAAGGTTTAACCTATATGTATCAATTGACATCTATCCAGTAATGAGTCTAGGAAAGCCAAGGAAACAACATTGAATGATACATTATATAAACATAGTGCACTAACTCTCAACATCTGACATATGCTAAGTACCCAAATTATCAATGCTAATTACACTAACCAACTTTAACTAGATCAATGCTAACTACACTAATATTCACTAATAAGACTTAAACATTCACCAACTAAAACTTGTTGCTAACTACACTAACCAACTTTAACTAGATCAATGCTAACTACACTAGTGTTCACTAATGACACTTAAACATTCACCAACTAAAACTTTTGCAAGTCCTTTCATAGAAGCAACCACCTCTATGCACTCCTATTTTTCCTTTTGAACTCTATTAAAGATTAAAAGGAGGTTGCATGATCACCCAAAACCTAACTTTAACATTGTCTCATTAAAAAATAATGATATTATGGTGTAAACTTAGTATTCATTTATAATTGTTATTTAACATCAACGAAACTTTTCATCTTTGCTTTCCCTCATATTGAGGGATATATAAACAATTTCAAAGCCCTATTATAAATCATAAAGTATAAATGAAGAGTCCATAGATTTGGTTTATGATGTGAGTATAAATCCTAGAGTATAAATGAACAGTCCATAAATTTGGTTTATGATGTGAGTATTGTGCTCTNCACCACTTGGGGAGATCATTCTCATGTACCTAGGAATCAGGTAGTATGACTAAGGGTAAAGTCCATCCTCCTTAGTTAGAGCCATGAAATATTGATTGAGTACTACTATTGAAAACCCAATGGTATATCAAAGAGTTATAAGGCCTAACACTTCCTTTCCCATAAGTCCCTACTAAACACTAATCCCATCACGCCTAGACTTAATAACCAAAATATGACTCCTACAATGGCTTATGAAGGATCATCCTTGACATAAGAAGATAATTAAGATGTGGAATTTAAGGTGTCTAATTTGGAAGCGAAAACAACAAGTATGTATACTATAATGGAACTAAAAAAAAAATCCCAAACTTCCAAATATGATCTCAAAGATAGTGTCCAAGATAATCTCAAAGAAGATAAGAATCCTCCTCACCCTAAATTCACCTCCTCAAGAAGAGGATAAGGAGAATGGCATGGTTTAGTCCTAGTCACATATGGAGAAAATGTTAACACATCTAGAGAACAAGAGGATTGAGACCCAAACATTTGATCATTCATTGCTTCGGGATCTACATCATCATAGGTTAAACTCAAGACCAAGGAAAAACTTCATTCCCAAGATTGATATGAGGAAGTTCGATGGTAATGATCTCATGACATGGATATTCCAGATGGAGCAATTATTTGATATACACCAAGTGTCAACCCTACAAAAGGGAGCTATTGCATCCTTACATTTAGAACCTCAAAGTTCCAAAACTATAAGAGACTATTCCAATCATATATTGTCATGATTTAGCTACTATTATTATTCCTCAAACTCTCAAGATAAAAGGATATATTAAAAAAAAAGGGTAATATTGTTAATTGATTCATGTAGTACCTATAACTTCATTAACAACAAATTATCCAAACTTCTCGATTTCTTTATATATCCAACACTAGAGTTTCAAGTAATGATTGCAGATGGAGGTACTGTAAATTGTTCAAGGAAGTGTCATAGCATTAAATTCACTATAGGGGATTATTTCTTAGCTAGCCCAATGGTTGCAATCCAAATGGGTGATGTTGATGTAGTCTTAAGGGTTTGATGGTTGCAATTGTTGGGAACACTGATTTTAATTTTCATGAGATTTCCCTTGGAAGGCAAGGAAATTGAACTCAAAGGTATGCAAAGGAAAGCATATGAATTAATAAGCTCTTAAAACATGACAATATTATTAAGAAATGGACACCCCGAATTAATTTCACAGTTGTTCTCACTAGATGTTTAAACATCTAAACCCTCTATTCCCTTTCATCTTCAAATAGTTATCAACACCCATTCCGATGTATTTGTCGTTGGAAAATTGGTTTGGACAGTTGGTTGCCGTTGATGTCAACCCTTGGAGATTGATTTCAACCCTTGGAGAAGTTTGGAAGCCCTATATATGTGGTTGATATTGATGGTGAGTCAGTTATCATTGATGGAGTGGTTGATGTCATAATATGTGTTGGGTGTAATTGATGAAGTCTACATGAATCCCCAGAGGTGTGGTTACGGGAGCCAAAGTTTGTCGAGGAAAATGGACATGAAGGACAATGCAAATTCAAGTAATACTATCATAGATGGATATTCCTTTTCGTGTTGTTTCTGGTGATAGGTGGTCTACCACATGATTCCTCACGGTTGAGGAGTTATGAGGTCATGAAGTTGGAAGCCCCAAAGATGGGTTAAGAAGCCCCTATTTGGTTACAATATGGGTTAAGAAACCCCTAATTGGTTGCAAGTAATTAATGAAAGGGTAAAGTGGTTGTAACAAGAAAGTTCAAGAAGCACTAAAGTTAAGGAAATAGGTTACTTATAAAAAGTATATATACACCTCAAGAAGTCACTCATAAGTACATTCACACACAAATTCTATTGAATATATTCTATGTGAGTAAGTGATTCTTATTTGATGTAACCAAGGAGATATAAGGAGAATTTCATAGGGAAGATGAAGTAAATAAGGGAGAAATTCCAAGGGATGATGAAGTCTTGTGATGATGTGTTCTAAGGTATGTTATTTAAAGTTCATCTTACCATTTTCTCTATAATTTTTTTATATAATGATTTAGATAGTGAAAAATGGAGGAGGTTTAGAAGACATGTCAAGGTACATGTGGTAAAAATTTCATCTTTTGGGTCGTTGTATTTTATGATATACACTATGTGGAAAATAGGGTTTTGGATAGTCATGAAACTAGTCTCAAATAGGTGTTCTGGGTAAAATAGTCATAACTTCTTCATAGAGGATCCAAATTTAGTGAGACAAAACTAATTGGATAGAGTAAAGTCTGTAGTATGTTTTGTATGATTTTCATATCTATATATTGAATATTCTGCGCGTGGCATGCTCTACAAGTTTGATCTCTAGAATAAGTTAGAATTCAACAAGGCCTGTCATTTTTGTTATAACTCCTTTTCTGGGATGTTCCAAGCAGTGAAACTTAAGGAATTGCAGAGAAGATATTGATCAATTTTTGGTACAAGTTTCAGACCTTTATTCATTACACGTACGGATTTACGCTTTTTGAAATTTAGGGTTTGTGACTAATCCAAAAACTAGTCCCGTGAGACTAAGGTAAAGTTTGATGAAGATGTTATTCTCTTGTTGTTGAAGTTGAGGAAGGTATGTAGGTATGTGATCACATACACCGGGTCTGTTAGAGAGTTACATGCATTTTTGTATGCATGTTTTTAGGGTTACATGTTGATTATGTTATGGTGCATGCTTAAGGCAAGTCTTTGGTAAATTATTGAGGCATTAGCACATGCTTGAGGCACACATTAGGTGCATGGTTAAGGAATATAATTGGTATATGATATTGGTTGTTTGGTACTTTTTTGAGGCACTTCATTGATGATATCTTATGGTACATGGTGTATGGAATGATTGAGACATATCATTAGTGATATGGTATATGGTTGAGGCACATGGTTTGAGGAGCATCTTGGATACTGGGCACATTGTTTGAGAAACATTTTTGGTATATGTATGAGGCATTCCTTGGTGACATTTATGTGTGGTGAGATACATAGTTGATGCATGATATGGTTTTGTCACATGGTTGTGGTACATGGTTGATGCTTGGTATGGTAAATGGTTGATGCTTGGTATGGTACATGTCGATGGTTTGGTACATGCTTTGGTACATGGTTGAGGCATATATCTTGTGATGTTATGTTGGTGATCTTGATACATGCTTGATAGAGGCATGTGTTGGTGATGTTGGACATCTAATTGAGAGGTTTCCTTGGTATATGATCCATGTGAGAGGATATGGTTGAGTATTGATGATAGTAACAGGTTGGACAGGTTGATCAGTGATAGGTTGATGTGACAGGTTAGATATAGTGATAGGTTGATGTGACATGTTGGATGAAATGACAGGTTGACAGGTCCCATGTTGATGTGACAGTGGCAGTGACAATGGAAATGATAGTGACATTGACAATGACAATGGCAATGGAAGTGATTGAGGTAGTGACAGTTTGGTCTACACTTATATTTCAGGGTGACAGGACGAGGCAAGGAAAGGGGGTTGTATCCTCCTTTCAGTTGGTGCCGAAGAACTTAGGGAATTGGAGATTCCTTTAGGTTAGAGCCTGGGAATCAGGGGGTTGTATCCCCATTCTGGTTGGAGCCAGAGAATTCAATGAGTTGTAGCTTCCTTCAGGTTAGAGCCTAAGAATCAGGGGGTTGTAGCCTCCTTCTGGTTGGAGACAGAGAATTTAGGGAGTTGTAGCTTCCTTCAGGTTGGATCCTATAAATAGAGGGTCGTAGCCTCCTTCCAGTTGTAGTTAGAGAATTGGGAAGTTGGTTCTTCCAATGAATGTAGTCTTTGATATATAAGAAAGCATTCTATGGTTTTCTCCCATTTGGGTTTCCACGTAAAATATGGTGTATTTTGTACTTGATGTGATGTTTCTCATGTTTATGTGCTCATGATACATTGATGTTATATTGATGATATATTTTCTATTAAGTTGAAGTTTATATATTGTGGTTAAAAGTGGTAAAAGTGTTCATAATGATTCACCCCCCCTCAGTAATCCAACATTTGTTGCCATGCCCAAATGTCTTGTGCGTACTCAAGAGCATAATCATGCTATTCAATTGATTGTAGGGAGCCTTCTTTTTAACACACAACCTTACAAATATGAATATGCCCATAATAGTTAAAATCTAGCATATGGTTCAAGAAATGGTAGACACTAGCATCATGAATACTTTATGTATTGATTGATTTATGTATATAAAAATGTATTAATTTAAAAATGTATCTCAATGATCTAATTTAATGATACACATGTGCGTGCACACAAAATGAAAACCAACTTATATATTAATACAAAAATGTATATTTAATCAACATAAATTATTCAAAGAACATGAAAAAAATAATTGATTAATTGATTAATTTATGAAAAAATAATAATAAGCAAAACAAACATATAAAAAAATTAGCATTAATCTAATTACATGAAATAAGTTATTTGAGCTAGAATGCCTTAAATATATTATTAAAGGGAAAGAATTATAGCTTGGCAATCACCTATTAATCTCTAACATAATTATGTCTACAATTATAAACTATTGAAAGTACTAAATCCAATTAATACAACAAATGACAATTAATCACACATGGGGCACTAATCATGGCTTTGATGCAATTATGTTAAGTCAAGGTAGTGAGTATGTACTATGCATTATGCCCATGTTATATGAGAAGGTCATATCAAATGCACATATAAGCTAAACAATGCTAACATAAATGTAGAGGATATCTTGTCAAACACAAAGATTTTAAGAGGATAGCTTGTCAAAGGTTTAACCTATATGTATCAATTGACATCTATCCAGTAATGAGTCTAGGAAAGCCAAGGAAACAACATTGAATGATACATTATATAAACATAGTGCACTAACTCTCAACATCTGACATATGCTAAGTACCCAAATTATCAATGCTAATTACACTAACCAACTTTAACTAGATCAATGCTAACTACACTAATATTCACTAATAAGACTTAAACATTCACCAACTAAAACTTGTTGCTAACTACACTAACCAACTTTAACTAGATCAATGCTAACTACACTAGTGTTCACTAATGACACTTAAACATTCACCAACTAAAACTTTTGCAAGTCCTTTCATAGAAGCAACCACCTCTATGCACTCCTATTTTTCCTTTTGAACTCTATTAAAGATTAAAAGGAGGTTGCATGATCACCCAAAACCTAACTTTAACATTGTCTCATTAAAAAATAATGATATTATGGTGTAAACTTAGTATTCATTTATAATTGTTATTTAACATCAACGAAACTTTTCATCTTTGCTTTCCCTCATATTGAGGGATATATAAACAATTTCAAAGCCCTATTATAAATCATAAAGTATAAATGAAGAGTCCATAGATTTGGTTTATGATGTGAGTATAAATCCTAGAGTATAAATGAACAGTCCATAAATTTGGTTTATGATGTGAGTATTGTGCTCTCCTATATAATTAAATAGCATAATAAGATAATGCTTCACACATATTAATATAGCAAAATTTTAGTCTTCATTAGGTTGAAAGTAGAAGAATACGTAGTGTTACAATCTTAGTCTTCTTTGATGAATGAATATATCAATGGTTACAAAAACAAGGCTTTGATCTATAGATTACATGGGTTGTGTTTTATTTATATGCAATTATTATCAAATGGATGGTTAAAAAAACAAGGCTTTGATCTATAGATTACATGGGTTGTGTTTTATATATATGCAATTATCATTGAATGGATTGACTTTAACTAGCCTATCACATGTTTGATGAATTTTTGCTTTAGATATTATTTTATCATATACGTTCACACTATGGAAATAAGTGTTGCGTGGCAATGTAGTCCCTGCCAAGTAGCTTACAAGGTAAATTTTGGAAAATGGGGTCAAATTGTAAATGACGGAAGCATTTGGTGAAAAATGNCATAATCATGCTATTCAATTGATTGTAGGGAGCCTTCTTTTTAACACACAACCTTACAAATATGAATATGCCCATAATAGTTAAAATCTAGCATATGGTTCAAGAAATGGTAGACACTAGCATCATGAATACTTTATGTATTGATTGATTTATGTATATAAAAATGTATTAATTTAAAAATGTATCTCAATGATCTAATTTAATGATACACATGTGCGTGCACACAAAATGAAAACCAACTTATATATTAATACAAAAATGTATATTTAATCAACATAAATTATTCAAAGAACATGAAAAAAATAATTGATTAATTGATTAATTTATGAAAAAATAATAATAAGCAAAACAAACATATAAAAAAATTAGCATTAATCTAATTACATGAAATAAGTTATTTGAGCTAGAATGCCTTAAATATATTATTAAAGGGAAAGAATTATAGCTTGGCAATCACCTATTAATCTCTAACATAATTATGTCTACAATTATAAACTATTGAAAGTACTAAATCCAATTAATACAACAAATGACAATTAATCACACATGGGGCACTAATCATGGCTTTGATGCAATTATGTTAAGTCAAGGTAGTGAGTATGTACTATGCATTATGCCCATGTTATATGAGAAGGTCATATCAAATGCACATATAAGCTAAACAATGCTAACATAAATGTAGAGGATATCTTGTCAAACACAAAGATTTTAAGAGGATAGCTTGTCAAAGGTTTAACCTATATGTATCAATTGACATCTATCCAGTAATGAGTCTAGGAAAGCCAAGGAAACAACATTGAATGATACATTATATAAACATAGTGCACTAACTCTCAACATCTGACATATGCTAAGTACCCAAATTATCAATGCTAATTACACTAACCAACTTTAACTAGATCAATGCTAACTACACTAATATTCACTAATAAGACTTAAACATTCACCAACTAAAACTTGTTGCTAACTACACTAACCAACTTTAACTAGATCAATGCTAACTACACTAGTGTTCACTAATGACACTTAAACATTCACCAACTAAAACTTTTGCAAGTCCTTTCATAGAAGCAACCACCTCTATGCACTCCTATTTTTCCTTTTGAACTCTATTAAAGATTAAAAGGAGGTTGCATGATCACCCAAAACCTAACTTTAACATTGTCTCATTAAAAAATAATGATATTATGGTGTAAACTTAGTATTCATTTATAATTGTTATTTAACATCAACGAAACTTTTCATCTTTGCTTTCCCTCATATTGAGGGATATATAAACAATTTCAAAGCCCTATTATAAATCATAAAGTATAAATGAAGAGTCCATAGATTTGGTTTATGATGTGAGTATAAATCCTAGAGTATAAATGAACAGTCCATAAATTTGGTTTATGATGTGAGTATTGTGCTCTTCTATATAATTAAATAGCATAATAAGATAATGCTTCACACATATTAATATAGCAAAATTTTAGTCTTCATTAGGTTGAAAGTAGAAGAATACGTAGTGTTACAATCTTAGTCTTCCTTGATGAATGAATATATCAATGGTTACAAAAACAAGGCTTTGATCTATAGATTACATGGGTTGTGTTATATATATATGCAATTATCATCGAATGGATGGTTAAAAAAAAAAAGGCTTTGATCTATAGATTACATGGGTTGTGTTTTATATATATATGCAATTATCATCGAATGGATTGACTTTAACTAGCCTATCACATGTTTGATGAATTTTTTCTTTAGATATTATTTTATCATATACATTCACATTATGGAAACAAGTGTTGTGTGGCAATGTAGTCCCTGCCAAGTAGCTTACAAGGTCAATTTTGGAAAATGGGGTCAAATTGTAAATGACGGAAGCATTTGGTGTAAAATGTATATCACGAAAGTGTTGTGTGCAACATGTATATCACGGAACAGGAGGGCATAATAAATCGACAGCGCTAAGTCGCGACGAATTATAAAGTACGCAAGTTTTGGGTGCAAGATTTATAATAGCGCCAACCCGGGGGCAATAAGCGAACCAACCCGCCTATCACGAAACATGGGGCATAAAATTTTGGTAGTGATAAGGCACGACCCCGCAGAGAGATAATTGACTAAGTGTTGAAAGGAATTGCGGTCAGGCGGGCTCATGATGTGACGATATAGGACCAATCGACGAGTTCGAAAAAATTCAGGTTCAAGTTTAAATATATTTATTTAAATTGTATTTATATTAATGTATCTTAATAGATAATTTGTGGTCCAAATGTAGACCATGTTCCAATATGTGGATGAATTGTCAACCACAGAAGTTTTGGGTGCAAGATGTATATGGCAGAACTGTAGATGACGCAAGTTTTGGGTGCAAGATCTATAATAGCGCCAACCCGGGGGTCGGTCGGGCTCCTGTAAATCGTTGTTGAATATGTTTTTTGGTTGTTAATGCCAATAAGTGAACCTGTGAACTGAGTTGTCACGAGTAGAAGCAGAATATATATACAATTTGTCAGGTGGGGCCTTACGTCTCCTCGGGAACACTTGTCACCCTATTTTGAAGCCCGTCCAACCGTTTTTCCCCTCTACTCTCTCTTTCTCGTTACTTAGTCATTTTTTCGAAAATGTCCCAATGTGCGCATTGGCGGATGC